>JAHWXV010076414.1:0-31889 GCA_024586415.1 Phrixothrix hirtus
ATATATATATATATATATATATATATATATATATATATATAACTAACGTACACAAATCATTAAAACATTAATTTATATGTATTTTGGTAACGATAATTGCAATGCTCATCCACTCAAATTACTGAATACGCAAAATGTTACTTAACTCCGAAGATTTACACCGATAACTCACTTCAACGAATTTTCTAGAGAAACCTATGAGTTCATCTGAAAGGGCACTACACATATAAGAATGGTAGTAAGTTTTAAAAAACATACTGTAACCGTTTTCGAGAAAATTGCAAAAAACCTTGACATCATACGTAAAGTAGGTAGTAAACTGAAATATAAATTTAATTTTTCTACGATATTTAATTTTTGATGTTGTTCACAATTAAAACCTTAAGTGCTTCCGGTTTCTCGATTTTCAGAAATTTATTAGGGAAACATCTTAGTTCATATAAAATCCAATTAAGTAGCAAAGAAATATATTAAGTTTAAACAAATTGTTCAAGCCGATTGCAAAAAAAGTGCTAAAAACTAAAAATTCGGGAAATATCTAAAAATGATAGAAATAAAGTGGTACTTCCGGGTATTCAATTTTAAGTAAATTCTTGATTTTGCATACAAGGGTAGTTATAACCTCAAATATACATTTTCTTGCAGCTAGGACTTTTAGTTTCATAGTTGTTTTATTCAAAGTTAATGGTAAAGGAACTTTCGCGTGCCGGATTTACGGAAAACTAGATTATATAGAAGGGCATTAACGGACTAAGAAATATAGTAAGATTTATAAGAAACGTTACAGTTAATTTCGAAAAAACCAAAAAATGACAAGGGTAAAGTGGCACTTCGGGTTATCAGATTTTAATCAAATTGTTACTGTTAAGTGTGCAGATTACTACAAACTTAGATATAAAATTTTGTTCATATACGATTTTTCACTTTTGAGATTTCCTGTTCACACCCACACGCACATGCACACGCCCACATGTGCGCTTATGCGCACGTACACCCGCAGCCACATGCAGACACACGCGCAGGGGCTCTCAAACGTATATTAACACTAAAATTTCGACATCGAACATTTTGGTAAAGAACTACTTTCTCTTTTATCTATATTTCATATAAGCTAAGAGAAAATAAAAATAACTAGTTAACCGAAAACAATAAAATCAAATAAAAATTACAATTGTTGTTCAAAGTGATGACCGTTATGTTGCTTGCATGCTTCACATTGACGAACAGCTGGATAAAGTCTATTTATTAAATGCGTATGACTCTGATTAGAACAAAATAGACTTTTTTCAAAACAACCACATAGATAAAATTCCAGCCGGCTCAAGTTAGGTGCATGCGTTGGCCACGGAACTGGACCATTCCACCAAATTAATAGCTGAGGTATTCGTTATTCACCCAAGATATTACCGACCCTATGAATAGGTGCCGCAACGTGTTGAATTCATGTTTCTTCGTAAAGCCGGAGGTACATCTTCCATACAAGTAATCGGAGCTTTATAGAGAAACCCTAGGTATTTTTGGGCATTACAACGATGATGTACAATACAAGGTTCAATTAATGATCATCAATGATATCAATCCTTGCACTCATGTTAAATCGATGTCAAAATCTGGTTTCTCGAACTTCAAGTGGCTTTTTTAACGCCCAGGGATGCAAAATATAGAAGCTGTTTATTAAATTTCTAGTGAACTGGGCTTTGTCAATACACAAAACGTGCTGTAAGAAATTTGGGGGCGACGACTATGTGGCATTTAACAACCAACGGCAAACATTTTGTTGCTGATATTGTCTTCTTCGCGTAGTTTTTATACACTTTGTAAATGGTAAGGTTGATTTTACGCCACACTGAACTTTAAGGCAAACCTAGGTAGTTAGCAATTCTATGGATACTAATAGTAGTGTCATCAGTTATGGTATCATCTTCAAAGTCAACATTTTTGTTTCAACCAACACTACGACATTCGATGAATCTTTCGAATTCACATAGGTTATTACGAATTTTAATAAAAGCTTGATGATCAGCGTGTCTACGATTCAGACATCGCTGACTGTAAGTTTCAGCCGCACTAGCTGCATTTTCATGACATATTCCATGAACAAATTGATATATGCATATTCGCGATTAATATACTCAGTAACTATTAACCACTATTGATAACAACAACAAAATTTGATAGAAACCATGAAGATAACTAGAGCACTTATTACTCATGAATTGTTTGACAGATTTTATTCATTGCAATTTTTTGTGGCAACTAGATGTAATTTTCAATTATAAAGAAACAGCGTTTACTCAGTGTTTACTGTGAGATTCGATGTATCATAAGTTTTATTCGATATCGCCTATCTAGTAAGCCCCTAAACTAATGGTCACACCTTCTGAATCACCCCGTATGTATATATACAAAATAAAAAAGCAATTTTATCATATTTTGACTATTCTCCGGGGAGTCTTGAAATTAATCAGATACTAAAATAAAATATTAAAAGTAGTGCCGTGTATTATTATTAGAATCAACTTCCTATGGTAACATTGAAATCTTAATTATAAAGAATTAATTCATTTTAGATACAATTAATTAAGGTGTAATTGAATTTACAATTAAATAATGTAAACGGTAATATCACTCACCACTTTAAATTCTTGTGATAAACCAAATAGTATAACATTGCAACACTACCAAATAAGAATACAGTACCTACGTTTAAATACATGTATACAAATATTGAAAATATATGTTTCAAGTGTTCGGAAATTTCTACACGCCGTAAAACTCAACACAAAGCACGGTAGCTATTGGTCATCAATAAATAAGAAGAGGTAACAATGCCAAGTGCACGGCTTCGTCCATAGATCTGCTTCTTGGACCGCGAATACAGCAGTCCAGTCTCTTTCTGTACTTGGAACAATCACATATTCTGAAAATCACATACAAACCCCTAACGAACCTTTGCAGAAGTCAACGGTGTAACATAAATCGTGTTCAGAACAGTAGCAGAATCCCGAGAACAATTGTTCTTGCTTACTGTCGGTTTTAGTATAAATGTTATTTTGTTCCTTTTGTTTGCAAGCGATGTTGGTGGTGCTCACAAAATGTTTGAAGTAAATACTGATTGAAAAAGAACTTCCGCCCATTCAACAATATTAAAGAATTTTTAAACATTTGTCGATTTTTCAATCGTACACACTAATTAGTTTAAATCTTGATTAGTCCCTTGATAAGGAATTGCTACAGACTATTTGTAGAGATGGTATCCTGCAGTATTAAAAAGAGATTAATTAGTAATTAACTAATTTAAAATAATATTTATTGTTAACGCTTTATTGACTTGGAAATAACAGTGGGCGTAAGTGTAAAACTTTGTGCAAACATTTATAATTAAATAGCTGTACACAAAAAGTCTAGGTAATATAAGAAAACACGTCTAAAATAATAATAACGTTAATAATCTCGAAATAACTATAGCAATAAAAGATATAGCTATTTTATTTTGAGCACACTGAAAATGTAGTTTGTAGTGGGCCCATTGTTAAATACAATAAGTAGTTTATATTTATATTACTTCTAAAAGTAATAGCAGTATTTTGAAATGTTTTTCAAGGATTTGAATATTAATCAACTATGACACATATAATAACAACATAAATATTAAGGTATCTCCACGGTTATCTAATGTTTTCTTAGTTTATTTTCTAAATGTATCCTAGGATTGACTATAAAAGCATTACACGTGAAATACTCGTTTAAGAAATCTCTTTCTTAATTGCTAAAATAATATAAAAGTACCGATTTTGTGAAAACAAATTAGAAATTATACAAAGAATTGTTTAAAATGTATGATAATTAAGACTTGATGCCAAAAAAGTTACAGATTCCCCAAAGATCTAATATTTTAGGGTATCACCTTTACTTGATGTACCAGGTCAATCATTTAAAAACCGAACACGTGATGGAAAAATATGCTAGCCTTGAGTCAGCTATATGTAGTCCCATGACCTATCGAGTTTTTGCTGGAATCACTGTTAAACTGCTGCCATCATATCATCGTCTGATGTGAATCTTTTCCCTTTGAAGGCTTGTATCAAATCCAAGAGTGCGTGCAAATCATACAGGGACATATCAGGGTTGAAAGTAATGGGATCTGAGAACCTTTCCCGCCTGAATTTCAGAAATGTGGTCCAATGTCATGATTGGTGTCTGTAATAAGATTGTGCTTGTCTTCATAATTTACTATTCAGTGCATTATAGTTTCCCCCCTTGAAGTGGTAAGTATAATTTCTTTTTATAATTACTGCGTCAATACAAATAATTTGCATAACAAATGATTTGATTTTCATTTTGAAAATTTAATACAATGTATTATTGTTCACAATCGAGAACGTTGGGATCAACAACTAATTTTTAGTACTGCAACAAAATTAGAAATTATAATAATTTTGTAGAAGATTCTGGAACATTCCAGAAGCTTCAATAGAACTGAAATAAATGATGTAATCACAAATGACGTAATTGCAACTGATATTTGAATAAATCCAAGTTCACTATAATGAGTCATCAGTTCTCTGATTTATTTGATTCCTTATTATTCTGAAATGTTTATACAATTTGTCCTTTCTAAATAAATAGCAGTTTAAAACCTTTAGTTTAGTTTTTCCTGAGGACTAGTGTTGTTAAGAAGCTGCTATAAATAAATACAAATATAAATGGTAATTACTAGCGTACTATAAAATTTAGTTGAATAAATATAGTTTCATTACAATACTACTTATTCTATATTCAATTCAATAGATATTTTAAATAATGGGCTATACAACTTTCCGCACACCGAAAGAGGCACTAGATTTTGGTGTTTCAGAAGATATAGAAGTGGATTTGTTAGAATTTCTTCTTTAAGCCGACGAACTGACAGATGAGAAACAAAGAAATTAAGAAGAACTGGGAATGCCCGAGTTGATCAGTATTGCTGGAATCACCGAAAGCGATCCGTACTTTGATAATAACGATGCTCCCATGTCAGTTAACCCATCTATATCTAGATAAGGTTTAGGAATGGAACATAGAGTTATAATAATCTCGACGAAGGCTTCTAAAATAAAAAAGTGCTTCCAAGCACAGCTTAAAAAAACTTCAATCCATTTTTGATTAAGAAATACATGAACTAATCACAAGTGAAATTGTTCGATATGCGAGAGTATGTACATAAAGCACATAAGGCTGTATAAATACTGCTAAAAAATTAAATCTTTTGGATAGGAAACATCGCTTAGTGAACGCGATTATTAGTCAAAAAACGAAGATCTAAGTACAGAATTAGTAAAAAAACGCTATCCGTCGCAATCTCAATTTCTAATTCAATTCATTGGTTAAAAAAGATAAGCAATATATGCCCGTCAGTTCTTTTACATTCTTTGAGCTAGGTGCGGCGAAGTGGCTATTGCTACAATGTCTCATTATATTATAGTAAACACGAATATCAACAGAAAAAACCTTTGGGCACCAAAATTAGTGCACAAACGTTACTGAATGTTGAAGATACGGCTAAAAAATTTATTTTAATTACTGTTCTACAGGTTTTACTCTTCTCAAATTATTAAAAGAACAAAAGTTAAGAGAGGTGAAAAATCTTTAGCATACCTGAATGCAATGATGTCTCAAAATATATTCCAATTAAAATTGAAAAGAAAGCCCTAGAGGAACTTTTGCCTTCAGATTTAAAAAATGATAATAAAGCGGTAACTATAGCCACAAATGTTGAGATTTTGTACGGGGCTGGAGCATGGAGCAAAACCAAAACGTACCAATGGCCGTTGTTGGTTGCAAAATATAACAAATCTGTGCGTGGCATGGATCATCTAGGTTGGATGTTAGAGAAGCATTAAATTTCTATTAGAGAAAAGAAATGGCATTGATGCTTGTTTACGTGCACTTTGTACGTGGCAGTTGTCAACAGATGTATTTTGTACATTGGCGTGAATACAAATCAAGTAGTATCTATAAAATAGTTTCTAAAGCAAACCGTACTTTGATATAAAGTTAAGACATAGAAATTCTCAAAGAAAACCAACTAGTTTACTCTCTACCTCTAGACTTGTTTTTGCCGCAAAAGCTGGGTTCCATGAAAAAGCATACTTTATCAAAAAAAAAAAGAGAAGCAACGACGGTAGCAATTCGTAGATTATATAGAAAAGCCGCGAACATTGTGTACAAAATTTAATTCAACTACATGGCATTCTTAATTTCTAAAATATGTGTTAGATTTTAACTGCTTGAATTTTATAATGACAACTTTATAAATGCCTACTTGAAGGTCCTAATGGCATTCATTATGGAAATCGGTATCTGAATGTATTCATTACAGGGCTAATTGCTATTATTTATGCTAGAAGATAAAATTTTGATAAAGATTGTACAGGGTGCGGCAGCCAAACCTGCATTTTTGAAATAACTGTAAGAAATAAACAGTAGCATTTTTTAAAATTTTATTAATAACATTTAAATAGCATTTAAAACACAATCAGTGTTTAAAAATAACGCCATTAAGATGACATCCATCTCGATCGATGCATTCTTGCAGGCGATGTCTTAAATTTTCCGTTATATTACGGAGCAAGAGTACGACTGTTCTTGGAAAACTTTGCGCTTGAGGTAGTCCCATAAGAAAAAATCATGGAGTAAGGTCGGGTAAACGGGGAGGCCAAATAATCGGTCCGTTATGGAATATCACCCGATTTGGAAAAACTTCCTTGAGGAGATTCATGCTCACCCGAGACTTGTGGCTTGTGGCCCTATCTTGTTGAAATAAGGTTTTATCATTCAGTCCATGTTCATGGACGTAAGGAATGAAGAATTTTCATAACATTTCCGAGTAGCGCTCCTCATTCATAGTAACAGCTTGCTCCCGTTCATTTTCCAAAGAAAAATGAGCCTGTGATTCCTATTGCAGACATTGCGCACCAAATTGTTACCTTGGTGGAATTGAGAGGTTTTTGATGGAGTGATTGAGGGTTTTCATCACTCCAATACCTAAAATTTTGTTTGTTTACATTGCCGGAGAAATGAAAATGCACCTCGTCACTCATCCAGAGCGAGTCGACAAGTTCCTCGTTTTCTTCAATCATTTCCAAAAACGTTGCACAAGATGGCCGTCGAACAGCGAAATCGTTTTCATCTATAGCCTGAACCGCTTGAATTTTGTACAGGTGATAGTGTAAATCAAACTTCAAAATCCTTCTGGCCATCCTGTCAGAAATTCCAAGCGCAGCACTCTGACGGCGCGCTGATCTCAGATGGCTTCTTGTTACAGCTAGTCTTACACGCTCAATATTCGCGGGAGTTCGCACTGCACCCTCGTCTGTTCCTCATTTCACCTATGTTTTCAAAGTTTTGTACCCATAACTTAATTGAGTCCACAAAAGACACGGGCCGACTACGATTAATCTGGAAATGAGTCTGGAAACGGCGTTGAGCGGCTGCATAACTACCGCTTTGATAAAATGCTTTCACAACGAACGACCGTTCTTGTATGGACCACTGTTCCATGGCTACTGAAACGCTTTGAAGGGAGAACGCAATGGTAACCTTACCAACTCGCCCCGCCCTCTTTCTTGGCTCCCTCTGCTCGATCACCTAAAATTATTTGCAAGTGGTTTAATGATTTTCTTTGTGTTCGTACAAGTGTTCGCGATGCTGAAACGACTGGCAGACCAAAAGATGCCCGTACACTAGGAATAATAACAAAAGTGCGTGATATTGTATTTTCAGACCGTTAAGTGAAGGTACGCATAGAGGGATTAAAATTGACGATTGGTACAGTGGTTTCAGTTTTACAAAATCATTTGGTTAGAAAGTGCCTTCTGCAAAATGGGTGTTGCGCTTGTTAACAGTGGGCCGAAAATGTGATAGTTCAACGTCTTCAGGGTAATGTTTCAAACTATTTAAACGTAATACATCTTAGTTTTTGCGTCGATTTCTTACTGCATGAGACTTTCGTCCATCACTGTACTCTGAAAACAAAAAATCAATTGAAACGATGAGTAGAAGCTGATTCAAGTGTACCAAAGAAAGCAAAAGTGGTGCCGCAAGCTAGGACTGTTTTTGGGCATGCTTGCGAAATGATTTTTATTGACCACGTTCAAAATGTAGAAAAATAACAAGAGAGTATTATTCATCGGCGTTTGACCAGTTGAATGAAAAAATCCAAGAAAGTCGGCCACGTTTTTAAAAAAAAATTGTTTCACCACGATAATGCACGAGTACATTCTTGAGTTATTGTAGCTGCAATATATGAATTGCATTTCGAAATGCTTCGACATGACCCATATTTCACCAGACTTGGCTCCTTCTGACTATTTCTTATTCCCAAACACGAAAACTTGGCTTGCTGGTAAGAAATTCTCATCTAATAAAGAAGTGGTTGACGAGGTAAACGCATATTTTACAGAATTATTGTATTAAAGGCATTGAACATCTTGAGTATCATTGAAACAAGTATATTGAGTTGGATGGGAGCAGTGTTGAATAATACAATGTTTTTACACCGAACAAACAACTGTTTGTTTCATTTTTCCATGACTTATTGAACCACCCTCGTACTATACTTATAGCATATAAATGTGTAATATATAACAAAATATATGTATATTTAGATTTACGTAACTGCTGAAACCCGGATCCTCAGATAAGGACCGCCCAAAATTTCAAAACTAGATAAGTATTCTTTTTACCGCTTATTATTTATTCGACTATATACGTTTCTAGGCAATATCTGATTTAATTAAAAAAATTCGGCGCTAATGGGTTAAATTAGCGGATCATTTCAAAGCTTAGCTATCAGAACCCGGTGATTTGATACCACCAAACTTTACTTTAGAAACCAATTAAAGGACACAATAACCACTCAAGATTATTAACTAGTTCAGAAGCATAGAAAGTTTCTTGATACATATATGTGCAAAATGTCGATATCCTTTAAAATTAATTAATATAAATTTAAATAACTAATCAACAAAACTAAATCAACAAAAACTGAAATGGAAATTTACCATAGACATCAATCTAAATTAACACTTAAAAACCAGTATTAAAATTGTGTAGGCAAATAGATTTAAAACCTTTCCTTGAATATAGTTAGTAGAATTATGTGTATCGTTAAACATAAAATGTAACAACAAACGCTTGCGAAAAGTCTCCCATAAAACTAGATGTAAGATGAAAAACAGGCATCTTTTCTCTGCTGTGCAAACTAATGACGATTAATGCTCAAAGTAAGAAGCACTGCTTAGTGAAGGCCGGTTGATCCAAATAACGAAACACCAGTTGCTCGACCTTGGCTAAAATATTTGAAACACGCGGACCTTTGAAAATAATTTGGAGGATATAAAGCACAAGCATATTTGTATTAAAACCACAAATGACATAGAAAGCTAATCAAAAGACGTGCAAACGTATTCGATTATTAACTCCAATTATCCATAAGAAAACATTAGTTCTTAGGACTTACCAATTCATACAAGTACTTGATAGATAATTAAAACACGTAGGAGATTAAAATGATAGTTACTGTAGTAAAACATCTATTCAAATTTAGATTAAGATAAATTTACACATTTATTTTTATATTTTTCACTGTGAGAAATGCTCGTTAAAATTTTTGTTAATATTTTAAAATAATAAACAAATTAAAAATGACCATTCTGTGTGTATTTTCTGGAAAAGTTAATTATAGTCAGAGTATTGATAAATAACTCTGCTGAAAGTGAAAGGTGTTAAAATACTAAATAGGTTTTAATTTTCCTTTGTTACATTAGATTCATACTTTTTGGTTGATTAAAATAAAATAAATAAGACATCCGTTAGACCGTAGATTGAATTCATTTAATTGATCGAATGAATCTTAATCAAGATTAGGCAACTTTATCAAACGAAGAATAAGAGCAAATGTGAAGGAGTTGTGTTTTATATTGTAAATATAGCACAATATCTCCAATACGTCAATGTAATATTTGTTTCATATCGATAACATCTAAAATAGTCACTGCGGAAAGACCGTTTGAACGGCTCCAAATCCTAACATGAAGATTAATCGAATGTTTTTGCTTTTGAGAGAAATAATATATATATTTTGTTCGTGACAATAACAATTAAAATTTCATTTTTTTATTGCTATTAAAATTTTTTGATTTTGAAAACGAGGTTTGCTATAAATATGTTTTTAAAAACTGGGTTAACTTTGTAAATTTAAAAGTATGTTTGTGTTCGTAATGCTAAATTTGTGAATGTCATTTTTTATTCGTAAAAAAGGCATTTATCGAGAAGTGCTGTAATAAAAAAAGTGATATTCATATATAGTTTCACGTCAAATTCCTAGTTTTGTTGCTGATTTTATTCTGTAAATTTCTTATTAGTCGTAGAAAAAATATTATATGCAATTTTATGGATTATCCACCTTCACACTCGTAAGATTCTGGCACTTCGCTACGCGTCGTGTAGATATGTTTATATCGTATGAAAGTCAACTTCACAATATACCAATCTATTTTGAGTTTGATTATGATACTTGTAATATTATTAGACCTATTATATTTTAAATTAATTTTTCACGAGTTAAGCTAAAAACATTTTTAAAAATTTGAATCGAGGCTTTAATTTGTTAGAAAATTAAAAGTATGTTGAAGTTCTTAAAAGTGTTTTTCGAGTACTAGCGAGAAACAGTTATCATAATGTAACGAAATTAGTTACTTGTTTTAAAATGTTTATTAATATTTACTGAGATTAAGATATTTATATACAATTAGTTATTTAAATATTTTTTTAAAAATGCATTAACAACGTCTATATTTCTATTTATGTAAATCAGCAACTAACAGCACAAGATTTTAAGAAAAACTAAACACTAAGGGAATTTTATCTGCTATTTATAGAAAAAGGAAAGCTCTAGAAGTTCTATAGTAGTGAAGAATAAAATTACTCATAATGATGATGCAATAGATTGTAATGCTATGACTCATTCCTAACCTAATTAACCTGATAGATATCGGTTACCGCAATGAGCCATTAGTGATTATATCATCTATTTTATTATAAAGAAGGTACCAGAAACTTCTAGAATTTTCCACAAAGCTTTTATTGTTTCTAATTTTTGTTACACTGCCCCCTCCTTAAGACTGTTACGTCCCGTAACACCTCGAAACACTACCTCCAATATGTAACGTACCACTCGCCACTTAAGCTGATCTAGACTGCAGCCGAGCTTCGGAACGGCTAACTTTCTATTGGCACCAGCACAAATATGTTGCCTTAAATCCCATAATGCCTTCTGCAAGTCTTCTTAAAGTGGCTTTTGAAAGAATAATACTTTCGTCACAAGGTTGTAAATACTTCGCATACCTTGGCGATGACGGTGTAGTAGGTGACATGCCTTTCCAATTTCTGGTTCCTGTTGCAGCATTTCTTCTACGCCACTATACCTCTTTTTAAACTCAACTATGATGCCACGGTACATTCGGACGTCTTTAGCGACACAATGGGCCAGGGAGTACTCCTCTGGTACATCAAACAGATTTCTGCACTCCTCGGCGGTAACTCCAGATCTAGCTTTGTGGTGTCCCGAGTAGGTTGCCATAAAGTCAGTAAATTATTGTTCGCTATTTTTAACTCCTAATTCTTCAAATTCAAAATGGTTTTCTCTTTGCACACATTCTTGCTGTTCCAGTTCTGCGTTCCTCCCAGCATATGGGGTTAACCTATTTATGTGAATCACTTTGGGCTTTCCTCTGGGCAATTTCGTAATTCGGTAGAACACATCTTTGATCATTTTTATCACTTTATACGGATCTTCGCAAGACCTTTACAATTTGGGAGATAGGTTTCATCGTCACTGAGGTTGGTACAACCAGACTAGGACTTTGGGTTGAAATCCTCCCATTTTGGAACTTACATCATACTGGACTTTCATTCGATGGCTTGCAATCTGGATATTATTGCAAACTCTCTCATGTATGGAATTTAATTTCTTTCGTGGACTTTCAGCATACGCATTTCCAGCGACCTCCTCCTCTCCAGGTTTACTACCAAACTTCAAATCACACAGTAGTCCCATTTCACGCCCGAACAATACTCTAGCTGTCGTTTTGTGTACAGCTGATCGATATGCCATCAGAAACAGAAACAATGTAAGTACTGGCCACAATCTCTTTGATGGTCCGAAACAACTTTTGACAAGTATTTTCTATTCATGCTTTCTACCATTCCATCCGACTGTGGATGACGAGTAATTGTTTTGGTTTTACGTATCTTCAACAGTTGACAGAGACTTTGGAACAAGGCTGACTCAAAACTTCTTCCTTGGCCTGAATGTAATTCCAAAGGAATCCCAAAACGGCTAAACAGTTATTTTACCAAGATCTCGTTCACTGTTAAAACGCATTACATGGCTCCAATCTAAATCGACTACGTCTTAGGATACGCCGAGTTAAGTAAGTCAAATTATAACATATTCAAATTTATATAAAGCATCTTTCAACTTACCAATTAACACTAAGACAATTAACAAAAGTAAAATAGGAACGTCATCAATCGCCAATGCAATTATCTGATGAGCATTGGCTGCGAACTTCTTAAAAGTTATAATTATATATAATAACTGTGGTCTCTTCCAAATTAAGTTGATTCTGAGATTTCATCGTCGTCGACGTTATAATAGTAAGAAATTGTAAGATCCTATTATGGGGCTGCAGCGTAAAAATCTGAGCAGAAGTGGTTGTTACGGAATTCAACATATTACTTTGCTTTAATTTTTTAGGTTAGTTAACATGTCATAACATATTTATGAAATGTTTTGTTTTCTTTTAACTATTTATCAAATAGTCAGCCATGAATTTAGCTCATAAAGCGTGGTGCTGTACGGCAAGAGTTGTAAGCGTCGTTTAATTGAAAAATAACCGCTTTTATATATTTCCTTATGAAATTTTATTTTTGTTTAAATCAATTTCTGTTTCTCTACGTATTGCAATGAAGTACGCACATGTTAAAAGTGCTATTTCTAAAAGTTGTCATAAGGTTTTAGTTGTTATCAGGGTTTGTCCAAGCAAAATTTGTTAGACTAAAGGACAGATAATTTTATGCTTTATGTGATCTAGAAAACAAATCCTACAAGATAATTGCAATTTGTTTGAAAATTTCAGGAATACGGAAAGTTGTGCTCGGAGTTCATCTTATAATATTGTGCGCTGTACTAAATTCTTAAGTTGCCATGTACCGAATATTATTTGCATATTTTCACTTTATAATATTATAAGTGACCTTTAAAGAGCTTTATGACTATGAAACTAAGTTACATCTTGAAGATACTATGAACAACGAACAAGAATTACAAAAATTGATTTGGTGAAAGTTGTAACTAAATTGAGTCTGGTCTGGAACGTGTCAGTTGCCCTTTTAGAATTTTTAAAGAATGACCTAGTCGGACTCATACCTTGAACTTGATTGTCACATCTTTTTATCAGCTAACCAATATTTCTACGTTACCCGCCACTTGTGCTGGATACGTGTTTTAATTACCTTGTATATCAAAATTGAAATCTAAAAGACCTCGATTTTTGGCAATGCTGTCCCTTATATTCACTTAGGATTTCCGTGGCAACGAGTTTTATAAAACTCGTCTTCTCCAATCGTGTCTATTCCGTTTTATTTGAAATTCGTCATTTCCCATAATTTGTTACAAATTTTATTTTACAATTTTACTGATTATTTTCCATACTTGCTTATTTATTACGGGTTTTAAAATTGTGTTGCTAAATGTTTGAAATTTACGAATTTGTTCCCTGTCGACGTCTTAAAGTTTGTAAATTGTAATGACTTCTTGTACTTTTACGAATACGAATTTTAAATAAATATTTTAGATTTACCTTTAATAATTAAAACTATAATATTTTCGTATGTTGATTACGCGTTAATTAGTTAGTTGATTAATGTGTAATGAACAACGAGCTGCAGATGGTTCAATACTTGACACAATGCGTAATAGTAGTCTTTTAGATACAGTGCAGCGTGTCATATAGTTATTTGCCCCACCTGGGAATGATATTTAAGAAATTGAGTTCGATATACTGCCTATGTTAAATAGCATATATTTGTCTGTTATGTTGCTTTCGTTCCTACTACTTGTATCTTAGTATATATCATGCTCAATCCTGTACATACAGAGTAGCCTCAACTTAAGGGGAAGTTGTTATATAATGAGCTTATAGAAACGGGAACGCATTTCTTTAATCCACAGTTAACAAGCAATTAATGAAGCAAATGTTGCCACTCGTATATAATTTCCCATCCATTATGAGCCTTGCTGTTCTAACGCATCGATAGTGTTTTGAAATATCCGAAAATGTTCTATCGTTACATCGACACGTTTTGCGTACGTGCTCGCTGTTTTGAGGAAATCTCAACAGTTTCAATCGTTTTAAATTTTAGTATGATACATTAAATTGTACCCTTTGCCAAATTAATGTGTTTAACAGGTTTTGTAGGAATTATTCTGTTTATATGAAGTTAGTGTAATTTTGCGTCGATTTTATTCGAGAATTATAGGATTTATCACTGAAGCGAGAAAATTTGGCACCATAGTTAATTTAATTTAACGTTTCGAGGTTGCTGTTGAATTTAACATAATATTGTCACTCTTTTAATGCCATTTAGTAAATGCGGAAGGTGGTCGGGTGTACATTGTGATTTCTGTGTTGAAATGTGTTATAAAAATGGTGATTCCCCGACAAGTGTTCAACGGTTATTTTGCAACCGATTCTAAATTCCGCATCATGAGTAGGCACCGTTTTTTACAGAATTAATTTGTGGGATCAAAATATTGAGGAAATCTAAACTACATAGTGGTGCAGGAAAAACTGTTAGAGTTCAATCGACCATAACATGTAATCCAAAACGTTCCGCGGTTGTCATGTTTCCGCAATCATAATTAATAACCGGACCGATTTTCCTATTTTTGTATTAAAATATATCGATTCAGCTAATTAATAATTTAATAAGAATTGAGAAACGTACATTAAAATTGAATTTAAATAGCGAAAAATAGATTGTAAAATATTATGCTTAGATTAATGATGTACTTAAAAATATGAATTAAGAATAACCCATAAAATAAAAGGATCTCTTCAAATGAAATCTAAATACCATTAAATTAAGGTAATATTAATTAATAAAAGATTAAACAGAAAGAAATACAAATTCAAGTTAGGTAGAAATAACATATGATTCAAGCTAAGAATGAATGAAAGTTCAATGTGCTTATTAGCCCAGGGCCAAAGAAGTAAATAAATATAAACTATAAACTAAGTGCGGCCATCTAGTAGTAAAAGATGCTAGAAAACATATAGATTAAATAGAAATCTAGGCATAAGTGAAATGTAAACTATTTAATCATAATTCAAACTAGACGAAGACATCTGGTGAAGAAAATACATTGTAATATTTAAGATAGCTTAGTATTATAGAAATCTATAAAAATGGTTAAATAATTGCATTTGATTCTAAAGAGATGACATTATATACTCCAAACTACATTAAATAAGTTCAAAGAATACTAAAGATGACACTATTAAACAATTTCACTTCAAACAGGATAACACACTACTATAAAAGCCAGAACAAAGCAATATAATCAGAATTCTATAGATTCTCTGTATTACCTACAGATTTATCGTTTTGATTATATTATCCATTAAAGCATTTCCGCGTCAATTACTTTATGTATGAGTGAAAATTGTGTTTTAAGACATATTCGTCTCACTATAATTGTAGAAGCCCTGGATCTCTATTAATTCTATAAGGACGAATTTCGACGTCAATTGCTTTATGTATGAGTGAAAATTGTGATTCAAGACATATTCGTCTCACTATAATTGTAGAAACCCTGGATCTCTATTAATTCTTTAAGGACGAATTTCGACGGTCGTATTAGAGAATCGTGCTCATGTAGATACTTAAAAGGTAATCGGTGCCTTCAGGACAGCTCCGTTTATACAGGTTATACTTCGCTAGCCTTAACGATGAGTGTAAGCACGACAAAAGGACGTTTTCCGCTGTTACCTAAATAGTCCCTTAGTGGAGGGGGATACAATGACACTTAGGACACCTTACTTTTTGGTCTTTCTATATTATATCGACACTAAAAAGGAAAAATAAGTCATAGAATCCTTGCCAAACATTCCCCTACCTACAAACTATTTCGAGAACACACCAATACATTGATATTAATGCATGAAAATGCATGTTAAATTATTAATTTAGGGATCACAGAGTTATATATACGTAGAATTAAAATTGTACAGTGTAAATATGTATATGAATGCGAATCTCAAAATACATGTATAAAATAAATATACTTTTATTGAACATACGATATAAATCTCGATAATAGATCAGCTCGTATCGAACTAGAATATACAGGTACAATCAGAAATTATATCAAATAAATGGAATAAAATACAAGCGCGATCAAAATTGAGAGTGCAAAGCCACAAACTTAGGGTAGAGCGCTATCAATAAGAATTGGCAATCACGAGACGTACCTCGCCCTTTGAGCTAAAGCCGATTGACACCAAATATCTTATGCCTAGCTCTCAATTCGGTGAAAAGCACCACACGGTCAAACATGCATTAGCACTGAAGTTCAGTGAACCATGCGTCCACCAAATTTTACATAAGGATTTAAGTTTTCGCCCTTTTAAATTCAATTTGTCTAGCAACTAAGAGATGTCGACTTGTTAGCCCGTATGAATTTTTGTCAA
This sequence comes from Phrixothrix hirtus, assembly GCA_024586415.1. Lineage (NCBI taxonomy): Eukaryota > Metazoa > Arthropoda > Insecta > Coleoptera > Phengodidae > Phrixothrix > Phrixothrix hirtus. The sequence goes on from JAHWXV010076414.1 coordinate 16,800, forward strand.
GAAGTGTGGCAATGTTTGAATGGTGATGAAATTTTAATCCAAGGTATGTTTATTTCAGAAAAAGCTCATTTACACTTCAATGGGCACGTGAATAGACAAAACAACAGATATTGGCACGCTAAGGACCTTTTGCGGTTGCATGACAAACCATTGCACATTGAATTATCTGCATCTGGCGTTATTGGACTATTCTTTTCTCAAAGCTACAGAGGGAACGCCACAACTGTTATTGCCGAGCGTTACACGAGCATGGTTAGAACACTTTTCTCATAAGAATTGTTTCGATTTTAACACATTACATGAAGCTCGCACATCCATGGTTACTCTAAGGGAACCGTTTCATAATCATATCATATCAAGGAATGGCCGGCTAGATTTACTAACCTGTCCTTTCTATGGGGTTTTCTTAAGAATAAGATGTAGATCGAGCGAACACAAGCGTTGGAGGAATTGAAATTAAAAATTCTACAAGAATTGCATGCATTATGCCGTATATGTTATGACAGGTAATGGGAAATTGAAAAGTGCGTAGATAGAAACGAGTTCACCATCAGATCTTATTTTTCACAAATAAAGTGTCGTATACTGCTTGATAGACATTTGCAAAGCTTTTTCAAATATAACTGTTTCAAATTTTCCCGGTTCACTGTACATCAAAAATGAATAGAGACAATAAAAAATTACTAATTCCAAGGTTTTGCCTGTATCTGTTTTTAGATGCAGATCTACATAATCGCTTTGTACATCCAAGAGTAAAACACATTCAATTGAAAATATGTAATCCATATTTGTTCAATTAGAAAAAGTTTATCATTCGATATATTTATTGTTAACAAAAAAAATAAAGGTTGGGAATTTCACCTCACTGCACTGCTGATAAAAACGTCAAGTTCAATAAAAGAAGATGAAAGTAAATCTTATATCTATAATAAATTAAAAGGTCTTCGTCCAAATTTGGACGAAGACCTTTTAATTTATTATAGATATGAATACGCCCAATTTCTCATTATATTATTTAAAATCTTATATATTTCAGTTGGACGCAGGAATATTTTTGTGGTTGGGTTCGTATTTAAAACTTTTAAAATATTAAACAACAGAATGATGCAATTATTCTGCATAAATTAAATCAGGATTATGTTTAACTTATATAAAGCTATGATAACAAATTTTGGATTCTGATTGTTAAAATCAAGCGACACACTTTAAGACAGCATAACCTCGTTCCGTTCATAACTATAACAAGATTTTATTCACATGCCCTAATATTTTAAGTAATAATGTAACAACTAACCATAAATGAATGCTTTAATAACCTTTCAGTCATTCATAATCTGTGTATTAATCTTGTGAGCAAGATACTCCGATTCAATTTGCTATGTACTTAAATTGTATCTAAATATTAATTGAATTTTTTTATAAACTTTTAGATACGGTTTCATAAACGTTAATTGATGGCCCTGATATTCTCTATAAATAATTTAGGCACTTTCTTGTTGAAGGCAGAATGGTTGTTTAATCGACCCTGTTTGAACTTACATCAGTAGAAATTTAATCCGTATCTTCTCAAACTGAATGTGATCAGTAGACGTGAATTGAAGGAGAAGACCAGCTGCCGCGTTTAGTATAAAAAGTAGCTGGTATTCGGATAAAATATTTTTTAAACATATGTTTGAATTGGAATTTCGGGCGAAGAATTCAAAGGCTGGACTGCCCATTGTGGTATTACAGACAGATAAATTATGTTCGACGGCCGCGTATGACAGTGGCTCTCTTCGGAAAGCAAAAAGCACTTCTTTAAATATAAATAACTGTTCTCGAAACAACTAATGAATATTCATGAAGTCGTCGTTTTATTTTCTTAATAGAGTGCCCATGCATTGATTTCTTGCAGCTTTAATTATCCATTTGTTACAGATTGTTGCATGCGACGAATTAATTATCGCATTTGTTAAATTGTTACACGTTTTAACAGTTAACGGAAAGTATTATAAATCAAAAATTCTTTACCAAAACCTGTTGCATCCTATAGTTTTAAACGAGTGGGAATTGAATATTATTAATTTAATTAATTATGGAAATTTTAATCAAACAATAGATAAAACATGTAAAGTGAGAAAATTGTTTAATAAAAAATATAACCCATGTAGACATTTAATTATTTGTCGTTGGTCACTAAAACCTATGTTTTGTTACATTTCGATTATAGGTAATAAAAACGCAAGCTTATAATTGAAGATACACTGAAGAAATGAGTTACATCAAACATCTTTATTTGAACATAAAGCCTACATTAAAAAAGTCTGTAAGAAAATAATACGGTTTACACTCATGGAATATACCCTTCAATAAATGTTTTTTAATGATATAATAGAGGTAATTTCGGCAAGAAAATCTAACACTTCACTAATGTCCATTTAATGTTTTAACAAGTAATACTTATGTAGTCTAGACCTATTCTGTGACGCTAAGAGACGCTAATTTGACGTCTAAAACTTCTAGTACCCATTAGAACCAATTAAGGGACCCACGAGAGCACTGCTCTATAATTATGAAGTGATTATTTCGCCTACTTTTAACATTGTCCGTTGACATAATTATATTATTAGTTGAATAAGTTTAAACATTGTTGACTTTAGTTGCAGTTACTTCGTGCGGACACCTTCCGGATTGGGGGATTCCTATCAATGACATTTGACAGGTAAACTAAAGAACAATGTTATCATCAAAAAGGTACGTTTAAATTATTTTAAATATAGCTTTATATAGTTTTGTCTTATTAAATGTTTTACAGAGCAGGAAAATGTGGACAAAGCGTGATTACGACACATTTTTAAAAATTCTTCTGCCGGGACCGTTCATTAACGAGCGGCAACCTTTTAGCCTTTGGAACAATACAATTGATTGAAAAATTTTGTTTCTCGTTGACTTTCACTATAAGAAATAAAGAATCGTTTTGAAAACACGATCGAACATAACATCTTTGTTGATTTCTAAGCGAAACAAGCCAATCCTTTTCTAGAAGAGTTGTAAATACCGCAATGCCCAAATATAAATTACGTACAAATAATTGAATTACACCTCGAATACAACTTTCAGGCATTTCTCAACGTTTTGTCAATTGCATGGGAGTCATTGAATGCCGTCTAATGAGCGATGAAAGCAACAATTGAGCACGCTACTGTTTAAAGCACTGCCTACACGCAACGACACCACGCGTCATCCAGGCTCTGTCGACCTGGGGAAAACCGAAATCACAAGGACTCAGGTTTTGTTAATACGAAAGATGTTTCAATACCTCTCTCTGCCGTCTTGCCAATGCAGTCCTCAGTATTCCGGCAAATCACGCAGTTCATCACAAAGAGTCATACATTAAATGTTGAAACCTTAACTCTGCAGGATTCCTGACGAAACTTTTTCTGACCACGATATCCTGGATGGTACGTGATATTCACCGAATTTCCTAAATTTCATGAATGATCACGTTGTTGTGTCGTTCTAGAAGGATGCCAGTCATCATATACCAGTGCCATTTGTGGACTTCTGTCAAGTGAAGTGTAATACTTTCGACACATATCGAACACATCTTTGGTGATGTTTCATACTTCCTGGGTCAGTTATTATCAGTTCATCGGCCCTCTGTTCAACCAATTAAACGCTCCGTCATCTCTTTTTTTGTTTACCTGATTCACTCTAGCTTAAAGTTGGCCTTGATCTAGTGATCATGTTCCGCCTCCCTACACGATGTGACGCAAGGAGTGATTTAGGTTGTTGGCCGAGGTGGCTATGGTTCGAAGGACATGTTCCTTCCCGCGGGTCTTCATTGCTATAACATGCTCCGTTTTGTTTCGGCTACTTGTAACAGTTCTGGGGCTTTCAAGTCTGTCCCTGAATATCTTTATTTCGTTCGTACATTGTTGCTGCTGTAATCGTTCTCAGGATTTTATCATGGACTTTTCAATAATTTGGATGGCTTTAACAGAGCCTCTATGCCATAGTTCGTTTCCGTACGTTAGTTTAGGGATTAAATTTGAATATGCTAATAGATTTTTAAGTTTTAAGATAAATAAACTGTAGCGGTCTAGAACGCACTTGAGCTTGCTGAGGGTAAGTCGTGTGAAATTTGCTCTTCTTTTGCAATATGGACTCCATTTTTGTGCCGAATCGAATGTGATGCCTAAATATGTAGTACTACCTTTGATACTACAGCTCTTGCAAAAACATTTAATAATCTTCACTTTTGATTTGGTTTTAGATTTCGAAAATTTGACAAATTCTGTTTTGCTTGAATTTAGCTTCATTTTCCATTGTGTCAACCGTTCTTTTTGTTAGGACCGTTACGGACTTGATGGTGTTTGCTGCCACAGTGATGGTCGTATCGTCAGCGAATTGTAATACTTTCGTGTTAGGCATTTCTGTCAGAGTCGGAAAGTCTTTCATAAAAATATTATACAGTGTGCCGGTGATAACGGCAAACTCTTATTATCACAAGCTCCCAAACGGGAACCTACGATTATGATCTGTAATCGTTATTTTATTCTCGTAAATATATGGACGTTTTGATAATCCCTTATCCTGCTTAGAAAAACACAATTAGATAATGAAAATATTTTTTATTAGACGCGTCACCCTCTTAACAGACGCCGTGACTTCTTTAACTCTCTTAGAAATAAAATTCTTCTTACTTTGTAAAGCAGTTACTTCATCGTTTGAAGAAGACTTAGGACTTCTCAAACATCTTTTTAGTAAGAGTTAGCCAGATCTGGCGAATAGGGTGGACATGCAAGCAGTTAGAACTTTATGTAATGAATCGTGTTCATTGTCCGCAGGAGCATTATCCTGCAGAAACAGGACACCTTTGATCAATTTACCGCGTGTTGTTCATAAATTTTTCACGCAAAGTTATTAATAAAGTTGAATAGCAATCCCCAGTTACTGTTTTGCCTTTCTCCAAGTAATCAATTGTTAGTACTTCACAAGATACCCATAAAGTCGAAGGGAAAACTTTTTCAATAGATTTCTGCATACATATCTCCTAAGCTTGCAGATTCATTGATTATTGTTTCATCTCTGGGTCATAAAAATATAACTCGCAATAATACTGTTCAAGAAATCAGAATCTTCGCCAAATGGGATGCAAATGAAGGGCAACGTTTCTGCTCTGGTTCCACATTCAAACAATTGAGAGTGCCACTACAGCAATATTTTTATGCCCAAATTGAAGTGAATTATGTAATGTACACGTTTAATCAAATCTTTAGTATCTGATATATGTTTTATCCCAATACAACGATTTGATAGTATGTTGTGAACTGTTCTAATGGGTTTGTTCAATTGAAAACCATCTTTGGCCCATAAACGTGTATTAAGGAATAAGTTCATAAATAATTACTACCACGATTAAGACATTGTCCGATTGTTTCACCAACCGATGTATGGCCTGTTTATAGAATTCTTGTGGCTGCTGATCGAAGAACTACGAGGGGAGATTTTTACCTAGCTATGAAGGAAAACAATTGAACGCAAAGTAATATTTTATTTTTCAACATAGGTTCTTTCAACATTTATACTTTAGTCCAACGTTTCTCGAGTAATGCTATACCCTCGAAAAAAATCTTTCGGTAGGTCTGCAAAACACTCTTCTATAGTTTCTTTTAGCTCCTCATCAAAAGAAAAACGTTGCCCTCGTAAATACCTTTTAAGCTTAGGAAATAAGTAACAGTCGCTTGGTGCAAAGCCGGGACTGTAGGGTGGATGTCTCATCTCTAGGAAGCCACAGTTGCGGATTACTTCTTCGACCTTTCGAGCTTTATGCACCCTGCAGTTGTCATGAAGCAGAATAATCCTCTGTCCATGGTTACTACAGTATAGCTGCTTTTAAATGGTTAATAGTTATCCTCATATACATCTACTGTAATTGTGGTACATTTCTTCATACATTCAATCAACAAGATTCCCTCAGTATCCCAAAATATTGTAGCCATTAGTTTTTTGATGAAGATTGCATCCTTGCCTTCTTTGGTGGTAGAGATACCTTGTGTACCTATTGTATAGATTCTTGATTGGTTGGTGGATCCCAATAATACATCCATGTCTCATCACCAGTTATGATTTTTGAAAAACGGTCCTTGGCATTTGCTAAAGCTCTTAAGTTTTCGTCGCAAATTTCTCGTCTACACAACTTTTGCTCGGGAGTGGCCAGTTTTGGAATCCAACGTGCAGAGATTTTACTCATGCCCAAATATTTATGTAAAATTTTTAAGGTTGTTGTCTCTGATATTCCTACTTTATTAGTAATTATTGAAACCTTTATTCCTCGACCTATCAAAACCAAATCTTCAAATTTTTGGATGTTTTCGATGTTTCGTGTTTCCACAAGCCTTCTACATTTTGGATCATCTTGAATTGATTCTCTGTCCCATCGAAATTAGTTAAACTAAAATTTTATTGTAAAATAAGATGACGTATCTTCTCCATATACATCGATCGTTCTTTCATAAATAACATTTGATCCATTTCCTTCTTTTGTTAAGAATTTTATAACGCTTCTAAATTCAAGCTTTACTTCACTCGTTTTCTCATACCTAATCCTCTGCAGAAATTGTAATTTTTGTCTGATTTGATCAAAACATGGCAAGTAAATCGACAAATGCCACAGTAAATTGGCATCAAAAAATGACGATTGTCACGTGTTATTTTCATAGCTAGGTAGATTATATAAAAATCTCCCCTCGTATTTCACAGTGCTTTGTACTTATGTGCCTGACTGAAAACACGTTTTTCAGTGATATAAAAATATGGAAATCGCAAGGCGATAAATCTGGACTAAAATTCGCCATTTCTTTTTTTGCAGATATTCTCTAACTACTTTGTCGATATGAGGCTGAGCATTTCCATGAAGCAGAATAATACCACGTGGCATCTTTCCTAGACGTTTTTGTCGTATTGCTTGATGAAGCTTGTTCAGACTTTCATTCTACAGATTTGCTTTGATATTAACTCTAGGTTTTTTAAACTTTATCTGCAAGGGTCCTTCATGGCCGAAATAAAAATATCATCACCTTGTATGCAGTAGGTTGTGCTTGAAATTTCTTTAGTGGTTGTGAATTTGAATGTTTCCACTGTATGAATGATAATTTACTGGAGGTTCAAAATAATGACACTTTGGTCGCCAGCAATTATTAACCAAAGAAAATCATTACTATTTTGGCTGCACACTGTGAGATGTTGAAGAGGCAAGGTCATTCGCAAGTGCTCTTGGTTTTCAGATAAAAGACGAGGAACCCATTGTGCACAACTTTGTCGTAACCCAGTTCACATACGGTACTATGTACATATGCTACACTCAAATCAAAACTTTCTGAAATATATTTGATTGAAATTTGACGATTTTCTCTAATCAAACCTTCAACACATGCCATATCGTTGTCTGTTGATACAGTGCATACGCACCTGGTCGTGGCTTACCATACGTAGGCTCTTTTCGATTGTTACATTTTCTGAGCAATTACTTCACAGTTGGGTACGCAATACATATATTTACATACACTGCTTGCATTTAAGTACGAATGTGCAATGGTTACAAACCTTAAATACACGAAAAAGTGAATGACCGCACTCTGATTACAACAAATATCATTTCAAAGTCACAATGCCTAAAATCGCTATCAAATGTAAATGAAACAACTGATCAGTATGACAATTGCCAACACTATTAATGTTGCAAAACGTCACTCATATATTTTCTGTGGTAGGCACAGAAATCGATGTTTCTGGTCTCCGTCCGTTTTCAACTAAAAATTTGCCTCTCTTGAAAGATGCAACGCAATTTTTTACTATTGCATGCGAAGGGCTGAGATCATCAAGTCTTTTATACATGTTTTCATATCGACTTTATAATTTCGACCAGCATGGGTTTGTGAAATTTTAGTACCCAGCAATGCGTTAACTTTTTATAGTAAAATTGTACAATAATGTTTCAAGCAGGTTATTGTTAGTTGCTTTGGTAATGAAAATGGTTGGGTGTACCAAGGTGCACCTACGCTAATTAGTTATCCATATTCACTCGTATACTTTAGGGCGGTGTACATTGCGATATTCGATTTAACCACGTTTCCACATAATTGTACTGTACTAAACACGATGACAATACTTTATTCACACTGATGACAACTACTGCTACTACTTTTGTACAACGCCATATGTGGCGACGAATGATCTTTACGGCAATTACCATTAGTTTTGTTTAAAATCATCGTATGACTAAAATGCCCTTAGAATGTCTACAGTTTCGCGAACTGCACGGATTATTATATACTATAATAAATACGAATTAAACAAGCGCAAGAACGATTCTCATGAAATGAATTCCGTAGAATATGCTTAAACTATGATTAACGTGACTCATAATCGAGGAGTAAAGATAAATAGATGTGAGAGATACGAGTTGTGTCTAATAAATTCGGTAAATAGTTTAATATATCGGTATTCAATGTTGGACCTATCCATTGTCCAGAATCGCGCGAGGCTCCTTCTATCGTAGTGCTGCAGTCATTTCAATAGAGTGTTCCAAGCAGTGTGTGTTGAAAAGCCATGGAGTAACGGCACAACAAATTGGATAGAACAGCATCGCAAACCCATGATATCTTTGGGCAAGTTTATGGGCAGAATGCTGTGAGTAGAAAATGTGTGCACTATTGGTTTGCACACTTTTGCGCTGGCAAGGAATCGGTGGAGGACCAACTACGTTAGGGCCGGCCATCCACAGGCAGGACAACTGAAAACATTGAACGTGTGCGAGTGTTACTAGCAAAAGATCGGTGATTAACTTTGCGATTAATAGCAGCAGAAGTGGGCATTAGCAAAGACAGTGAGAGCCATCATCCATGAAGATTTGGGTAAACGCAGAATTTGTTCACGATTTGTGCCGCACATCCTAATAAATGAGCAAAAAGCAAAACGCTTTGAAACCAGTGGCGATTTCACCGCCATATGTGACCGGGATCTGTCCTTTCTGTGGAATGGACTGGTGGTTACCTTTTTCCCCGCCACAAAGAGCCGCATGCAAAAATCCAAGGTGAAGACCATGTTGATTGCATTTTTCAACAAAGAGGGAATCATCCATAAGGAATTCGTCCCTGCTGACCAACTGGTGAATGTCGTATTCTACTCGGGGTTCTCAAACATTAGTTGCAGCGCATCCGGCGCGTTAGGCCACAGATGATTCAAACCGGAAAGTGGATGTTACTGCACGATAATGCACCATCGCATATGAGCTTTATTGTACGCCAATTTCTGACTCAGCGTGGCGTGACGGTTTTGGAACATACCCTTTTCTCTAGATCTTATTCCTGCTGACTTATTTTGTTCCCCGGCTTAAGGGAACCTTAAAGAAATCACGGTTTACGGACGTCAAACAGGTTCAAGAACGTGTGACAACACTTCTGAAAGCGATTCCAAAATTCGAGTTCTCCGACAGTTTTAAGAAACTATACGAACATTGTCAAAAGTGTGTTGTGTCTGGTAGCGATTATTTCGAAGGTCAATAAAGGTATTCCCAATGTGCATTCTGTTTTTGTGTTTTTATTATACTATTCACCGAGTTTATTAGACATACCTCGCATACCATAAATTGAAGTAATGTGTTACCGTTGCCGTCCTTGTGCCATACTGATAAACTTTCTGACTAAAATAAAATCGTATTAATTGAGAATTAATCCTATTTATTAAACTTGAGGATATACGTGAAATTCGGAGTAGTCGGATTCGATAATTTACATTGTAACGGATGCTTTTCCGCTATGTTTTCACGGTTATTGATCTAAGCATATTACAATTGTTATAGCAGTATTCTATTTGTAATTTATTACTAACTTATTTGTAAGACAACGTATGTTGTATACATATTTACATTGAAAAATAAAATTAGACGAAAGCTAGGTGGTTTCCTAGTCATTCGAGATAAAATTTTCATAATTAATCAACACATAATTTTTAGTGTCCTTTTGTCCGGCTTATATTAAATTCTTAAACGTTATTAAGCACTACTTAAAGGTTCTTCATCGTGAAATTTATTTTTTGATTTCAATCAAGTTATTTTGGAGATTTGTCCCGAATTGTGCTGAAGTGGCAGATTAAATCTGGTTTGAGAATTTTACATTTAATGTTTTTAAAACAAATTTTCCTACCTTAAGTGATGAAGTCTGTGAATGCAGTAGTACCTATCGCTAAAATGTCTTTGAAACGATTACATTGGTGGCGTCCATAAAACTGAAAGTTCCAAAAAGTTTCAAGCAGCTAAAAGTGTTCTTATTTTAATGATTAGCAGTATTACCTGTAATTAAAAACAATCAGTGGCATAGTTTTTGTCGATACACGTCCATAAAATCTATTAAAATTTATTATCCGTATATTTGATATAATTAAAAAGCTAAAAGATGCGAAATGTTTTTTGTTAGTGACAAGGTTCAAATTTTATTCAATTTGTAAATTTTATGGTATTAATGTTGTATTTAATTCTAAATTTATAATGATGTATGTTTTAATAAATCGTAAAAATAGACAAACAAAAGCGAAATTTATTGTAATTTTTTTAGGATTAATTATCTAAAATTGGGCAAGTTTTTCCTACTATTTCGATTCTAAAATTTAAACAGTTTTGAAGAATTTAGCCCTTTCGACAATAATTACCATTATTATTTCTAGATTAATTATTCACGTAATTCTTCACCTATTTTAAATTGATTTCAATTCAATTCTCAAATTCTAAATATCCATTTTGTTCATAATATTTTGAATTGTAAAATTTGTTTGTTCAATACAAATATCTTGAATCTAATTTTTTAGAAATAATAGCACCTCATGATGACCATTCGGTTTTAATTCGGCCAAAACAATAGTGTGAGATTAACGCTTACAACAAAAAATGTTATCAATAAATTTTAATTTTGTAGTAAGACTATTTCCTTTTCTACGATTTATTAATGGGGTTATTTGAAAGTAAACCTTATTTTACAGACGGTAACTATAACTTTTATATTTTGATATTGGTAGTCTTTTATTGTTGGTCGGAAATATAATTTTGAGGTTTTAGAGGACAACCCATAAGAATTACCTCAAGCTTATTTAGGCTAGACACAAAAAACAAAATATTCGTTTAGTATTGAATTTAATTGATGAAGGTTTAAATCTAACATCTTTTCAAAGAATCAAGCTTAAATTAGCACAAAAATTTTTAGTACTACCATACCAAATCGATAAGAGCATGTATGTATTCTTTGATGATTTGCCAGATGCTGCAATTCCAACCATTCAATTAATTAAACTATGATTAGAGATAAATCTAAACAGGAATCCAAAAACGAAATTGTACTTAGTTAGATTACGGCTTCAGATAGTTATATTGAGCAACTTGAGGTATAAATATTTGTGGATGGTATTCGAGATTTAGACACGCAGCAGGCACTAAGATTAGCTCGCCCGAAGGATTTCACTAATGCATTGGCTCAGCAATTAGAATTTGAAGCAGTCAAGCAAGCATCCATTATGGCCTACGTTCGCACACTAGTTGTGGGAGAAGCTCAGAAAGGCATTGAGAGCCTGAAAGAGACAGTTATGAAAATAATTAGTACGCAAAGGTCATTTGAATGAGGGTCGCAAAATTCGAAGTGGAGAATACAGAGACAGGTTCAAAATAACCGTCAAGAGTGTACAGAATGTCAAACGGAGAAGAATTATCGAAATATTGGAGCTTTGTCGAGTTGGTCTTTTCCAGAAGATTACAACCACTGCCCTTGGTTGGAATCAAAAGTTGGGAATCCGAAAAGATGAGATAAGATCAACAAAATGATACAGATTTAAAATTAGTTTTGAGATGGAAAAATGATTATCGAAGATCTGCATGGTTCATCAAGAGGTCACATGGGTGTGAAGAAAACACCGGAAAAGGTTCGCGAACGATTTTATTGCAAATCTACAAAATACTGTACTGAAAGTATTGAAATAATAGTACTTGGAAGACAGAGACCACCGATGGGGTAGTATATCGTGGGCATCCCTTACGAAAGGATAGCTATTGTTATAGCAGGTCAATTTCTGGAAACTGAGGCAGGAAATAATTATGTTTTGGTAACGATGGAATATTCTATTAAGAGAGCCGAAAGCATTGGCTGATGTGCTCTTTAACTATTTTGGAATTCCATTTGATTTGTATTAACCAATTAACATTACCATTTCTGACACAGATATTCTTATTACTTATTTAAACGAAATGGTTTATAGTATATTCAAATTTCGTCAATAAAATCATTTAAAATGTTTGGTATGCAGATATCACCAATATGAAGTGTATAAAACATAAGCTTGGACTTGACGATAAAATCAAGCTCACATAAATAATATGATGAAATACATAAAAATTCTAACCTATCATATAGAATTTTGCAAAATTCAGTAAATATTTTATTCTGTTATGGACTTGAGTTGAAAAATATATTCGTAAATATAAATAAATAAACAAGTTACTTCGTATAAAGGCTACTTTATATCTTTTTCAACGTATAACTTAAATGTTTATAAACAATTAAATTTTATTTACCTACACAAATTCCTTGAGGAATATAATGTGGAATGCTTATAGCTGTAACAAAATATTTTGAAAACTAGTTTACGATTATTATGAAACAAAAATTTGACCAAAGAATTAAATTATTAACAGTAAATAGCAATTCAAGTAAGTTTAATTTTAAAAATTATATCCTTGGCGGTTGCTTGGTATTAAGTAATAAAATTTTAATCTTGGAACTTGCAAGTTAAACGTATAGAGAATTAAAACGCCTTTATAACTGTGTTTCATTTGATAACCTCTTCAAAGTGTACTCTAGAATATTTAATAAATATTTCTCAGACGTATTTTAGTCATAGATCCTTTTGTAATTCAGAATTCCTTTCTTGAAAGTCATATAATTTTTAAATTTCGCTCAATGTAACGGCGTAGAAGATGAAATCAATGATCGTGAAGTTACACAATTAGTAAAAGAGATCTACATTTTAAAATTTGATGTTATAGGTACTCAATTTTAAAATTATGTTTTTTTTTGAAATTATAGATTTACGTGTATCAATAATACAAAACAGATCTGGAAATAGTCGTAAAAGAAAACAAGTCAAATAACTCTCAGCAAAATAATTTAAAAAAATTCTAGATAACAAAGATTTTCATTGGTAGGGGGACATGTTTTAATATTATTATAATTTCAAATAAATCTCCCGTATAGAATTCCTTTGAAGGAGCATTAAAAGAAAGCTTTTAGTTCAAACTGAATGGGAGATATTTAAGAGCACTATGGATTGTTTTTTCTATTTGAAAAATTAACCCAAGGTTAAAATTAACAATATTTTCAAAAATTTGAAAAAGCACCATGAATATTTTTTATGATTTTCTAAATAACAATAGCAATTTTTGGAACTTTAGCCCTAAATAACTGCAACCGCGTCAGTGCATGAATGTTTAGTGTTACCCTTTAGACCGTTTTACACGATAATGTGATATGAGGAGTACCCAAAATTTTTGTGATGACAGTGCTGAGTAATGTTTCGACCTATACGCGTATATGCATTAGATCAATAGTCCACCTAATATATACACAAACTTTAACAAAAGCAATAACAGGAAACTAATAGTAATAAAAAAGCATCCACAAATTATGCACAGAATAACAAAAGAATTAACTTTAAAGTACTAATAGAATTCAATTTTAATATATACACGTTAAAGTATTACAGCAACCCTCCCAAACTAACCACAATTAGGCATATTAAACTCTTGCAGCAAGCATCCCGAACTAATCCGCCTAGGCACTATTGCGATTTAATAAGTACGCGTAAACTTCTGATGCAAACGTCCCAGTCTAACTACTCTTGAGCGTTAATGGGCCGCACATGAACTAAATGTAGCATAAAACCGCTCAGGAGTAAATGCTATTAACCATCCTTCCACACCGCACTCGTGGCAAACCATCTAAAAAGTATGCAGATTTCCCGATTTCTCAGAGAATGTTGATGCAAGGACCAACTGCAACCCGCCGATCTAAGTGAATAGCGAAGGGTATTCCTGGCGGCAACCCCTTTGGGAAACGTGCACTCATATGTAATGTGTGGACCTCCGAACGCACAAATAGCACTCATATCGCGTAATTGAAATCGATATAAGTAGTGAATAAAGGGCCCATGCACCAAAACCAGGATTTATTGATACTAACGCCCTTGAAACCCGAGGAAAAAGAGTAAATGTCGATCTTCCCTTGTCACTGTTACTCCATATTTCTTGCCAACGTCTATCACTTTCATCATTAACAGTTGGTCGAATAACTTTCAGACTAGCGGGAAGTTCAAGAGTAATATTACCTTCGCCTGAAGAGGTTCTAACTGTGTCAATAGATGTAAGCTCTTCCTAATCGTTACGATGAAATCGCGTATCAAAAGTCGAGCTGCCTAAGGATGAGAATTCTCTTATAGATGTTACAGCGTAATATGGAAGTATGGAAATATTTACATACTCCATAAAGAGGGCTGATTGATAATAAGCACAATATATATGTATGCAGTATTCGAGTCAGCACAATTATCGCCCAACATGACAAATGACAAATACTGCCAAGAATTTGAAAAAGCTAAGACATCGAAAGCAGTAATATTTACCGTAAGACTGAAAAGTCGATTGTGAAGATCTAACACCGAAGTATTACTTGAAGGGCTGTGAAAAACTTGCCACGGATTCTAGCTCATTAGCTATGCGGTAGAGTAGGGGGGGGGGGTATGGTGTAATCGGTGTAGGTATATAGTTGTCAACCCTAACACTTCACGGCTGGCTTCTTCTCAGTTCGGAAAACGTCAAAGTCGGCTTAAGTTAAAAGTAAAAAAAAGAAAGTACAGTAAAGAGCAAATAGGGGGCCAGCGTTCACTATAAAAAAAGAAGATCACAAAGAACACCTGAACGACAAGATGCTCTCTTATAATAAGTTTACTTACAATACGAACTCGGCTTCTGGTACAGTAAACCTAAGTAAACCTAAAGAAAAATCAATTAGGAAA
>JAHWXV010076425.1:0-18929 GCA_024586415.1 Phrixothrix hirtus
TAAGGAAGTGTACAAATCAGAATGGTTTGCGTTCAAAAGCTTCGCCTTTCTTAGTGACAAGGACAGACCTAGAGAATCTACGAACTCTGAGGATATATATGTAAATAAAATATCTTAACTGATCGAGTTTTAAAATTTTTTATTAATAATTAGTTAACACGTAAAGCTGTGGACAGTAACAGTATTTTGACTATCAGTAAGTAAGATAACTAATGTAGGATATAAAGTGATATTACTAAGCACATTCAGTCTGTCATGCAACCGCACCCGCTGAGGTAAAATAATTGGCAAATTCTTCTCTAATATGTTTTGCATTCATATTATCTCTACGGGGTAGGTTTTTGATCGCTTCAAAACTTTCAGAAGTTTTTGTTTGTCTCCAGCTACACCCTACAAACTCTCCATTTTGTTCAGAATCGAATGTTCCAGGTGGTATATAAATATTGCTTGAAGTTTTGCTTTTTCTTAAATAATTATGCAGATGTAGTATAGCCATTACAACAACTTCAGATTTTTTGGCTTCTCAATGCTCTGAACACTGATGCAATAATGCCAAACCCTTCGTGCATGGCTAAGACGGTAATTAAAAATTCTTTCCTTTGACCCTATCGTGTGAGTTTCAGAATAAGGTTTCACAATTGTTTCTGTCAGGGGAAAAGCCTCGCCATCTACGAAAACGTAAGGTACTTTTGTTTGCTTTTGAGGTAAATTTTTGGGTAGTGGCATGTTCAAAGTATTGTTCTTAATGTTCCGATAAAGCTTAGTGTTTTGTAAGACTCCTGCGTCCGAAATACGACCTTGACAGCCTACATCAACGTACAGAAACTTGTAATTTGCATCAACAAGGTCAAATAAGACAATATTAAAACAACCTTTATAATTGAAAAATCACTTCCGCTATGAATGAGTGCTTGAATTCTTATGTGTTTACTATCCATGCTTCCGGCACAGTTAGGAAAATTTCACAGAGTCTCAAAATCTTGAGCGATAGCCTGTCATTTCTCAGAGGTCGGCGAAATCTGAAATAGAACAAAAATATATAAGGGGCCGTGTGTCATATTTTGGCCGCTCTTTATAACTATTTTAAGCGCCTAAGTGTAATTAATTAATATTTTCTATTTCGGACTGCATCGGAAACTGAAAGCGAGAATTTAGAAGAAGAATCTTCTACCAACAGTTCTCTTGAAGCTATTGTTTCGGGAACTCTGGCTGAAATTTCAGTTCAGCAGTGTCATGGAAAATCGTTGCAGCAATCTACAAAACCTTCAGCTCCTCAGAAGAATAAGACGAGAGTGCATAAAACAATAGAAAAAGAAGACCCACAAATTCAAGAAGCATTTCAGTTTCTACAACAACCAATACCAAAGGAAAACCAGCCGACTCTTTTTGGCAAGTACTTGGGGAAAATATTAAACCAGTTCGATCGAAGAACACAGTCAATTTTAATACATAAAATATATAATTTAATTTTCGCAGCTGAGGAGAATACGTCCCCAAATCAAGCCTCGCCACTACAATCGCCATCGCCTGCTCCATCGCCACGCTCTTCATATACTACTCCAACTCCGCCACTTGGTTTTGATAACAATACAGCATACTCTGAACAGCTAAATTCACATCATGAATCTAATTTTACATCTGCGTTTACACAACAACCAGCCGACGTATATTCTCAAGAAAAAATAATAGCATTTTCTCAATACCCAGTATTGAACAACACTGACATATTTCCCCGCACAAGTACTGAAGAATCAACGGCGTCTTCAGAATTTCCTTAAGAAACTGTGGCACCAAGAAAAGTCAGCAAAAATAGCATTTTGGAGGGGCTGAGAGCATTTATGAATCTTTAAATACAGTCCGTAGTCCCATCAATACAGTTGTCACGTTTGATGTATCAAGGGAAAACAGAATTCAAACTTGATGCAAAATTATCAAAAATAAGTTAGAGGTAACTAGAGTTAGTAGTGTGTTTAAACTGTGTTTTCTTACTTTATTTTTTTTACTTACCTGTGTAACTTAAAGTGTAGTAATAAAACAAAAAATAAATTGAATACAAATAAATACTTTTGAATTCTTCTGACTTACTTTTATATAGTCCTTCAAAAATTCAATTAAAGCACTGCATACTTCTGGAATTATTTCTATTATTATCTGTTTGGATACCCTGAACAGATATTATAGACTAGAATACGAATCACCTGTTGCCAGGAAGCGTAAAGTGATAGTCAACCTTTCCTCCGCAGAGATAGCTTTTCTTAAGTTTTTATCCTTTTTTGAATTTTAGGCCCAATATTATTTAATAAAATTTCAAAGTCTTGCGGAGATATTTTTAAGAAGTTCTTAAAATGGCCGGTGCTCTCATCAAGCGACAATATATTTAGTAACTGGGAACTGCCTTCTAAAGTTCTTTGTTGATATAAATGCCTGATCCAGTATCGCCGTATCTTTCTAGGCTCTTTCTTTTTGATTGAACCTCAAAGTAGGCCGCACATACTGATGAACATTACAGATTTTTTTTCATTATTAAATTGTTATTCATGATGGATGAGTCCACACGATTATCCCAATCAATTTCGTAACAACTTAAACAACTTAAAGAAACAAACTGTACCAAAGCTTCACAAAGAAAGCGTCCACACTACAAAATGTATGCGACGCAAATCCTTTGATCTTCGCTCAAAAACCGCCAACCGATGAAGCGTGTGCGTCGAAAATCCTTGCGTCCGATTTATGCGACGAACACGTCCACATTAGCACAATTTACCTCGAGTACGCAAATATTTGCGACGGACAGTTGGTTCGACGCAAATTTTTATCAGGAAGGACGCGCCTTAATAAGTTGTACGTGGAATTTTAACGTTTTTCAACTCTGCAATAATACTTTCAAAAATCACTATTGGCAATATTTTTGGGCATCAACCTTTTTAAAAGTCTTATCTAATTTCATCATTTTATTCACCTATCAGAAAAAATATCTAATAGACATTAAACGACTAGGTCCTAAATAAGGGTTTGCTTATTGCGGTAATAGTTGTCCGTAATTAAGAGTCAAGATTTAAGTATGTGATTAATTAATTAATTAGGGTTTCTTCTACCTCAAAACGCTTAAGATATAATTTATCCACTTGACGGTTATCTTAAGGGTAATAATTAGGATAATAAGGTCCATTAGTTAATTTATGTTTAGAAAAAGTTAAAAGCTAATTTATGTTTTTATAGAATAGTTTACTTTTAATCGCTTTTGTTGATATCACTGAGCACAGCTTTTTCTGACGTTGCGCCAAAAATTGGACAGTAGTACCAAGGTTTAATTAAGACATGGTGATGACAGTACCAATTGATTAATTGGCATTGCTAATAGTTTCGGGAGTTGTATAATCATTTTAGACGAAAAAATTGTTGTTGGTAAAGTTGCGTATGGTGTAAACGTTAAAACCGTTTTCTTTCTTCTTTTGCTGTCAGGTTTGAAATAGTAATGGATGCCGTAGTCTCCACTTGTTGATTTAAGTAAGTGTCACTGCACTTCTGTACATACATACATACATACATATAAGTATTTTGGTACTAATGTAATTAATAGATTATAACCCTTTTAAGCTAAGGTTTTTATTACCATAATTTTTTATTTGGATCATTTAGTATCTTATGTAATTCGGACAAAAGAATTAAAATCTGAATTACTAACGCACACCGTAATGGCTGCAATCTAGTGGATCAGGTTATGAATAATAAAATGGCAAGGTATTAATGTTTTAATTTCTAAGCCCTACGCACTTATTTAATTTTAAAACAGTGTATGTATTTTCAAAATTTAGCAAGTGAAAGATATGAAAATTTCAAACAAACTATTAAGTGATATTAGTCAATTACCCATTAGGCAACTTTAATAATCGCCTTGAGCTTTCAGTAAGTATAATTAATACACGATTAAGGATAATTTTATATTATAGGCTTTATCACTGCATACATTAAAATATACAAACTTACAATATTAATGAAAACAAAGTAGCCTTTTAATTAAAATAAATCAATAAGCAAAATACTTTGTTAATTTTAATAGCCGTGATATTTTAAAATATTTCAAAGTGTGCAAAGCATAAATATAGTAAATGGATTTAATTAGCAACAAATAAAACTTAATAGTTTTATATTAGTGTTCCAAATTATGCAACATTATAAAAAAATAGATTAGTGGTAACATTGGTATGAATATCAAAGCGGTAAACCTCGTTTCATAATAATTCAGAAAGTAAACACTGTATATAATTAAAATCACTCCAAACTAAATTGTAGTTACGTAATTTTTTACCATTTTGGATACTTCAAGGAACCCCTATCTAATTCAAATCACCAAATTAGGTAAATTGCTTATATGGACATTCCAAATGTTATCTCCAAAATAATAACGACTAAATTTGTGTTTAACAATTTTGGGTAGGTTTAAACTGTTTGTAATTTTAAAAACAATTCCTTTTATAACTTATTTAAATCTAATTATCTGGTATATTTAGGACTCTATAACATTATTTAAAAATCATTGTTTATAAAAAATTTTAAATTTTTATTACAATTTTTTAATAAAACATGACGATAATTTTGATCATTATAATTGAATAGAAATAAATAATGTCATACTTTACTGTAATATATCATATTATATTAATTTCATAAATGGATAACAACAATAAATGTGAAACTTTTCCATTGCTTGTTCTATAATGAATAGTTTGTCACGCTACGGTTTAATATAATTCATTTGTATCCGAAAATATAAAAATGTTTTTCAAACTAACATGACATTATACAAAAGTGATGAAAAACACTCTGTCATTTATTTTGAAAGGATCATTATTTATTTAAATTTAAATATTTAAAAACCAAAATGTTTAGACAACTCTAAAGAGTAACGAGATTCTTTAATCTACAATTTTGTTATAACTAAATTACAAATGAAAATTAAATTAATAAATTTGAAAAGTCGAGAATTTCATATGATGGTTACATGACTAAAGTTTGAAAACTTTAAGATTAAATGTAAAAGGTCAATTTCCAGCGGGGCGCCTAAACTTACATTGCCGTATTCTGTATAAATAAAAAAAGGAGCAACATTTTCAATGAATGCATTTGAAAGTGGTCAATCAACCCAGTCTGCTAAATGAGTAGTTTTGCAAACGGTGTTTAAATATATTATAACGCTAGTCAAATAAAGCTGTAAATGGTAATGCAATAAAAGTGAAAAGGATTGCTATAGATAAAATCCGTTAACGACCGATTACAAAATTAAACATTCTGCTATTTATGTAAAATAGTTAATTATAATAAAACAATTACATCTTTCTTGAATTTCTTTTGTATAAAAATGAAAGGATACTGTAACTAGTTCAATCATTGAACTGACCTTGATAACAGTTTAAAATCCCCTAAATATTTTAGCCTGATGTTTTTTACCTGCGTTGTCGGGATTATCTATATTTTAGAATTTAGCTAATTTTAATTGAGCAATTATTACATGACCTTTTACCTACCTTCAGGCGTGAAGTCAGTTGGTTAATGAACAAATATTTATTAAAACTTAATTGCCTTAAACAAAGATATACAATATACAGAAATTGTACGTTAAAATATTTTTTAAATCAACGTGAAAATACTTAGAGACAAATTTAAAGTATTTCAAGAATAAACATTAAAGGATTAAAATAAAGTGGGTCCATCTTGATTATTGTTAAAATTGTTTTTTGGAACGGACCTGGGCAATTATTAAAATAAAATAGAGTAGTAATACTCCACTCTATTGTATTAATTGATTGTTTCTAAATGACTAAGATAATTAGTTTAGTAGGTCAAGTGTGGCCGATTAAATTGAAGGTCTTTAATTTAATTGATATAAAACAAAACTTAAATAATTTGAATACGAATAGTTTAACCCCACTGTTCTGTTTAGGTCCATTGGGACCCAAATGCAGTTATCTAAATATACATATATTTGTGCTGTATTTCTTTACAAAATATTTAAAATTACTATAACATACTAACTTGAATAATTATGTTGTTGTTTAAATTCCTAACAAAAAGTGGGTTCATTTGAACCTGATTAGTGATAAGTGTGTACTTTATATGAACACAGCAGCATAATTCACTGATATTCATTTCAATTTACCTAAATAAATTGATAAATAAAATGTCTGTAGGTTACGATTCAAGAATTCTCAAGCTTTCGATGGACTTATAAATAAATTATCAATTAATCACTTAATGTGAGATGAAAATTCTTTACTTAGAATTGAAGTTCCATGGGTGATTCTCGCTCTCTCTATCTTCAATCTTCAATTTAGCACTTTTCACTTAATTTAGCACCGTTGTCTTTTTGATGCAGATTGCATACTTTTCACAAGTTTGTTATTTGTTACTGATAAATCTATACGTTTATTAACGTATACAAATTCCGTTACGAGTAAAATAAAAATAAATAGTCAATTCAATGATACTTGTTTTAGGGTCACAGGTAGTAAATGCAACTACTTTTAAAAACAAAAATCTGGTATGAGACAACACACGACTTTCTCTTACACAAATAGATATGCAAATAGTGTCCATAAATGATTAAATTATTATTTATGTTTATTTTGGAAAAGATAATGATAATGTCACCCATCCACGTTACTGGACATGCGAAAGGCTGCTTAACTCCGGAAATTCTATCCGATAACTTGCTTCAACGCATTTTTTCAGAAAAACCGTTAATTTCACGTAAAAGGGCATTAAAAACATAACAACGGTAGAAAGCTTTAAAAAAACGTAACTGTTTTTGAGAAAAACGCAAAAAACTTAAAAATCCCAAGAATAAAGTGGCGCTTCCGGTCATTGAATTTTCATGTGTGGATAATAAAAGACTTAAATATAAAATAACACTTTTATATGATGTTTAGTTTTTGAGATATATTGTTTACAATTAATACTTTAAGTACTTCCGGTTACTCAATTTTTGAAAATTTATTAGAGAAACTAATTATTTCATATAAAATGGAAAGTATCTAAGAAATATACTAAGTTTAAAAAAAATCGTTAGAGTTGATTTCAAGCAAATTGCGAAAACCGAAAATTCGGAAAATATCTAAAAGTGACAGAAATAAAGTAGAATTTCCGGCTATTAGATTTTGACCAAATTCATGATTTGGTATACAAAGGCAGTTATGACCACAAACATAAATTTTCATTCAACTAGGACTTTTAGTTTCATAGTTATTTTATTTAGAGAAAACAGTGAAGGTACTTCCGGTTACTCAATTCACGGAAATGTTTCTGAGAAATAACCTATACTATATCAAAGGTCATTAAATAGCTAAGAAATGCAATAAGTTCTAAAAAAATCGTTAGAGACAATTTAGAGAAAATCACGAACAACAAAAACTTCGGAAAACACCTAAAAATAACAGAAATAAAGTTGTACTTCCGGTTATTCGATTTTAACCAAATTCTTAATTTAACATACAAAGATAGTTAGGACGTCAAACATAAATTTTCATTGATCTAGGACTTTCAGTTTCATAGTTATGTTATTCACAGTTAATGGTAAGAATACCCCCGATTACTCGTTTTAAGGCAAAGTTTTTTGAGAAATTATATGAAAGAGCATTAAATATGTAAGAAATACAATAAATTTTAACAAAATCGTTGGAGCCTATTTCGAGAAAATTGCGAAAAGCCAAAAAATGACAAGAGTAAAGTGGCACTTCCGGTTATCAGATTCTAGTAAAATTGTTGCAGTTGCATGCGAGGATGGACGCAAACTTAAATATCAAATTTCGTTTAACCACGATTTTTACTTTTTGAGATATCCTGTTCACACACACACACACATGCACGCACGCATGCACGCACTTAAGCGCGCACGCACGCACGTACGCACGCCCGCAAGCACGCACGCACGAACGCACGCACGCAAACACGCACGCACGCACTTACGCAAGCCCGCATGTACGCACTTACGCAAGCACGTACGCGAACACGCGCGGGCGCACGCATGCACGCACGCATACATGCAAACACGCGCACACCCGCACATGCGCACACACCCACACACGCACACTCACACACATGCACGCAGACGCAAACGTTCACACGCTCACATGCACACACGCACACGCACACGTACATGCTTGCGCACATGCACATGCACATGCACACGTACACTCACACGCACATGCACACGCACACGCACACGCACACGCACACGCAAATGCACACGCACACGCACACCCACACACACATACATACACAGACAGACCAATTTTTAAAAATAAGATTTTCGTACCCAGAGGAGCCGAAAATGTGCAATCCACTAAAATTTCGACATCGAAAATTTTGGACGAAAACAATACTTTCTCTATACTTTTATATAGGTAATAGATAATAAAAATTGAAAAATATTCTCAGTAGTTTGTGTATCATTTTTAGACGATATGCTTATCTTGCAAATAATTTAAGGGGCGTTCGCAATCGAGACGTCAAATTTTCAGGTAGCCTACTCTTCCTTTTGGGATATCCTTGTCTCCATATATAGGGTGATTTTAAGACCTACCGACAAAGTTGGACCATACACATCCCGATGGTACTAAATTGAGAGAAAAAAATTCTTTTGAAAAGATTTCTTGTCGTTTCTATAAAAATCGTTTTTAAAATAATGCTACCAATTCGTTTGAGAGTCACTGCAATAGCGGGCAATTGAACGTGTTGCTTCAAGTAAATAAACTTTAAACCCATGGAGCAGTTATTACGTTATTCTAAAACGAACTGTAAATAAATCGATGATATTAATTTCATCAATAGGTTCCTCTTCATTTATAAACGTATGTAATGTTAAGCTATAAGAACGTTGTGTTTTATCACATGCTTTTGGTGTTTTTTTGTTAGCGAATTTTTAGTTCTGTGCGTTTATTAATGCAATTACATTTAGGTTTATGTTAAACATCGTATTTGTATAATATTCAAATGACAATGTTTTACTTTACAGCGAAGCGTTGTGTTAACTGATGGTTTCCACAATGTTTACGCGAATTTTGCAAAGATTTTGTAGATCTCTCGTAAAAAGGTAAGTACTTCACTTCTCATTGTATTGTTCTTATCTCAATTTGTAGGTTGAGAAAGGTAAAGGAAAATATTGTTTGATTCTAAAATTCAATAGACGAAACAATTGCCAATTCAATTACTTCGATTTTGTGTTTATAAGACCTATATTCGGTGTAATTAAAAATCGTATACGTAAAAGAATGTCTTATAACAATGAAAAATCCTTAACAGTTTTTTACGAATTTTAAAAATTAAAAATGTTAGGAAATGGTATAGTATAACTCTGTTATATCGAAATCGTGATATAACGAACGATCGAAGATAACGAACAAACTCTCCGACCCGATTTACATTTATTAACGTACATTTTACGATTGCTTTTAGTGAATACATTTATAACGAACGGTCGAAATTGACGAGGATTTTAATTATTGTAAATTATCTTCTACGATCTTTTATAAAGAACTTAATTTGAAAAGACTAACTAATTTTGAGAATTAATCAACAAAGAAGATAAATAAACTTATTTACTTGCATTAAATAAAGCTTATCGCTCGTTTGTGAAATATGGTGCAGCGTACCGTTATTTTTAAATGCATACTACACTTATGCGTAATTTTATAATTGTTAAAAATTCGGTAAAATTTCCGAAAAGCTTGTCGCTTACTTAATCGCGCGATACCGCAAAACGTGTGAAAAATGTTGCACGGGGTTTATTTCATGTATTCGAATGTAAAATAACGAACGAGAAATGCATGCTCAATTTTAAATGAGATTAGCTTGAATCGTAACAACCATACAAAAGTAATAGAACGCGCATCCTTTTCATAACAGCTGTATTTAGAGTGGTGTATGTGTGTGCGTGTGTGTGTGTGTGTGTGTGTGTGTGTGTGTGTATGTGTGTGTGTGTGCGTGTGTGCGTGTGTGTGTGCGTATGTGCGTGCGCGCGTGCTTGTGTGGGTGCATACGCGCGTGCGTGCGTGTGTGTGTGTGTGTGTGCGTGTGTGCGTGGGCGCGCTCGTGCGCGCGTGCGTGTGCGTGGATGCGCGCGTGCGAGCTTGCGTGCTTGCGTGGGTGCGTGCGCGCGTGCGTGCGTGGGTGCGTGCGTGCGTGCGTACGTGTGTATCTGTGTGTGTGTGCGTGCACGCGTGCGTGTGCGTGCATGGGCGCATGTGTGCGCGCGTGCGTGCGTGGGTGCGTGCGCGCGCGTGCTAGCGTGGGTGTGTGCGCGCGTGTGTGCGTGCGTGCGTACGCGCGTATGTCCGCGTGCGTGTGCGTGTGCGTGTGTGTGCGTGCGTGTGCGTGTGTGTACGTGTGTGTGTTATCTCTATTAAGAATGGTTGTAATACAACGACGTATTATAGTAGCTCTAACATTCTTACTGTAGATCCGTTAATTCTTATAGTGGTTGAAAGTAAAATCACCTACGGAGACTTTCACTTTAGCATGCTTCGTGGGAAATTTTGCTGAACTTTTGGTAATTTAGTTGACCTTCGATTGCCTTCGGCAGTTCATACATGTTTTCATTTGAAGGCAACTTTGTGCTTCATTTCTCCGCGTGTAAATAAATAACAAGCTTTCTTCTCCGTTCGTGACCCTAAAAGCGTTGAAGAGAAGTTATTTGCACGTGATTCGATATAAGTATGTGCTTGGTTTTAATTTGCAGCTTGTATAAGTGTATTAACGTGCATTTTCAATGGTTTGGAGATAGTGAAGGATCGTTTATAACGAAAAAAATGCTTTCAATTCCGAAGTTCGTTATAACAAAGCTATACTGCACTTATAAAGATTTGAATATGTTATTTAAGTATAATTGAATGTTCAATATTTGTCTCTATAAAATACGAACAAATAAAATTGTAGGTCACTGTATATTGAGATAGGTTAGTTTTACACAAATAAATAAATACAGATGCAGTAATTTGATATTATTGAACATGTTATTTAATCTGCGATACACAGTAGAAATTGGATTGTATCTAGACGTAATTAATTTGTATATATATTTTTCTGCACTACTTAAACTGTTGAAATTTTCAATTTTATCCAAAAAAGTGTTCTATTTATGTGATTTTCTTGTTAATGGATGCGGGTAAGCTTCTAAAGTACTGTGTCGGTGAATTTTAAAATCTGATAAAATTAGAATATGTATTAAACGTTATATTGTTAAGGCTAACAAGGAAACTAGTATTCTCGAGTGTATATAACTTATTTTGTTCTTGTGATAAAGGTTTCATTACCACCAGTAAATATATCTTTAACTCTATCAGTTAACTTCAAAAAACTGTAGTAGCTAAATATGCACTTCTAACCCCAATTTTGGTATACAATTTAATAATGTGGAAGTTTTGTTAAAGGTCTTCAAATAGGTTCGTTTACAACATCCAAATAATTTCAATAGGCAGGATTTTTGTTTATATAAAGTTTGTCATTTTGTTTTTAGTTAAAAATTTAGTTAGATTTTTTGACGTTTTTCTATTGAAGAGGATAGCGTCATCTGTTGTTGAAACGTTTATTGTATTTAAAATAATTGCACGAGTTTAAAACCAAATATTTATTATTCTAATGGAGAAGTTAAAAAACATTCTTTTGTGAATAAAATGAGGAAAAGCTTTAAAAATCTAACAAATTTGTATTTAATTATTTAAATTATCTTACATTTTTGGTGTTACCCAAATAACCATGCGTTATTTATAGTTTTCTGAAAAGATGTACTAAATCGTAAACAAGTTTTGATTATATAGATTAATAAACCATCTAAAATTACGTATCTGGTATAAATTAACTGAATATTTGATTATCAACATCGTTATTAGTGGCGCACTAAGTAATTGATATTAGGGTATAATTTTATCCTACATCATTATTTAATTGTAATGCGAATTTTGATTTCTTTTATGCCATATAGCTGTAAAAATTTTAAGCCGTCTACAAATGTCAGCAATAAAGTCGAAAATTGTATTAAACAGAAATTTGTCTTTGTTGGGATTATAGTTAAACCACATAATCGAAGTATTACTTTTATGAGTATACTTGAAAGGAGGATAATCCAAAATTTGCAACAGTCCTATTGAAAAATGTAGCAGTTCTGTGTTAATAGTATGATTTGTGAAGAACAACAATTTTGTTTATAAGAAAATATAAATATAACAATAACACTTTTATGGCAACCTGTCGTCCTCGAATAGTTATAGCACATTTTCCAAATTTATTTCCATTAGTTACGTAGTCATCTTCAAAATCTGAAATTGAACAATGGGGCTTTTTAGCGGCAACAGAACACTTAAGACTTATTTCACCTGTAATGGTCATAAAAATAATTTAACATTAACAATACCTCCAAACAATTTGCATTTTACAACTCATCGAAGGCGAACGCAGATGTCCATCGCTCTTGAAATGAATTCGAAAAGTGTTGGTCGATACAGACTGCTTGGCGGCCGATGAGAAACAAAGAAGTTCAACGAGTCTACTTTTTGTGACTAATGAAAAACTACGAACATTCCTCGACCATATTACAACCCAGGTAAAACCAGGTGTCTAGAATTCCAATTTTACTACTCTATTAAACCTATTACCTCAGTTAAAAATTCTTTATTAGAAGTAGGTTTCCATAGTTTAGATATTCATACTTATTCGACGTTAGCTACTTTAAAGTATATACAACGATAATAAAATTACACTTGCATGGCTGTCATGTCAGACTCACATTTTATTTTAGCAAATTATTGCTGTGGCTTACTAAAACATTGCATGTATTACAATGCTGCTTTTAACGATAAGTGTTCATTTACAAACATCGTAATAGATTTGAGGTTTTTTCTTTTGTTAAGTAATCAAATAAAAAGCGCTTTAATTTAAACTATTGTTATGTATAAAAATTAATAGCATACACCTGCGTGCTAGCACATTTTTAAAATTCATGTTTAGCACATATTAAATCAAGTATTCAGTCCACTAAAAATTATCTGTATAGCCTTTAGGCTATTTCTAAAACTGACCAATAAAAACGAAATAACATTGGGTTGAAATTAGAAAAGCTCGTCTGAACTTTTACTCCATTATTCCACAAATCGATCGTTCACTTTAATATAGTGTTTCAGTTTTTGTGACTATTGATTAATAGAAGAGAAACAGAATTTTAGAATAATTTGGCCAAGCTAACGGGAAGAAATTAATCTTTTCATCATTTATTCACAAACGTCTTATATGTTTCCAGGGTAAATTATAGCTTTGCTAATGCTAAAACAAGATTTGTTAGCATTATATTTCACAGGTGTGCATGATTTAAACTATTTAGATAAATCAACAGTTCGGCTCGTATTACATTCCGTTTGCACAATCTAGGTGAACAAAATTATTTTTTAGTATTTTGGGATAGTGCTATCTAGATGTAATAATGTTATGACAATTTGAACCATTTTCTTTAAGTGTCAAATGATTACTAAAGTAAAACAGAACAATTTTTTTATACATTTAGTTAACATAAATCGTACTATACAAACTCAATAAACCAGAATACAAAATTAGTCATCATCAAAGTCTTCGTATGAATCCTTTAAGTGATAATCCTCTTCATTTGGTGGAAAAGGGTTGGTACAAATCGTGGTGTAATACTAGTTGCTATAATAAATTTTAAAACATTTGCACATATCTTTTCTACCTTTTCTTTGGGAATCTCTCTGAGGCTATTGATCAGAGGACCAGATGTTATTATCAACATAGACAGTATATCTCCATTTGTAGCAATATGTGACTGCTTTCTGGTGTTATACTCTCGGAACCTACGCCAATCTTTGTTGTGTGCTTCTTGGGCTTCTTCTGAAAGCTGCCCAATTGGAAGCAGTGAAGCGTTAATTACCTCTGTAAATTGAACGAGAATTGTGTGTACGGTAGTGAGTATGTAATACTTGTAGCCTATAATACAGTTCTTATAACGGGTTAAAATGTACACCAGCTATCTCTAAGACTCTTCAGGAGATTGGTTAAATCTGCACGTTAGTAGGATTCAACGGTTTATAGTTTAGAGTATCAGATGTGAAGAGTTAACATCAGATAGAAAAGAATTATATTGAGAAATAGTGACCGTTGTATCTTCGGTGTGTTTGAAAGTACATAAATTGTCACACATGAAAGTAAAACGCAAATTGTAATAAGAATTTTAATGAAAATAAAATGCTTTATATTTGAAATTATTATCATAACTTAATGGTTGTTACCTTTTATTAATATTTTAACTCAAGAAGTAAAATAAATAAATGCTTAGCCAGATCTTGCGATACTTTTGACTACCTTGATATTTTACCGTGTGTCATCCATAATAGTAACAGAGATGAACGATGGTTCCTGGTTTCGTTGTTCGAACAAGAAAACTGGTACTCCCAAGAGCTAGAAAATAGACATAAAAATTTTATAAGTTCATAATAAGTAGATAATTTAAAGCAGGTAAAACACACAAGGAATTCTAAATAACAGTAAGTTCTAACCGAACTTTCGTTTACAAGTAAAATATAATTGAAAATATGCATTTTATATACAGCAAATTAATGACGTGCTTAGAATTTGTTGTATACTGACTATTACAACAATACATTTTTACGATTACAATTAAATTAATAAAACCTTATTTTCAGATTAAACAATGCTTCATATTATACCCAATGTGGAATTATTTATTCAGAATTATATATAGTTCTTGCCGTAAAAAACATCATGCATAATAAATAAAATAAATTACCCTTTTGTAATTTTATAGATGTACGTGACCTAATAATTATCGTTGAAGCAATGGCATGGTAACGATTTCCCACGTGCTTTAGAGCACATAATTTATGTAAAACAAGAATCTGGATAATGTAACTTAGTTATTGGAACTAAGGTAGACTTCCTACTTTAAAAAGCATTACTAAAGCAAAGCAAAGAAATAATTAATTAAAGTATAGTTACAAATATCAACATGGTCACTCGTGTTGCGATCCTGCGATCCCTTATGCTATCTATTTAAATTGTTCGTTATGTATATGCTTAGCTCACGCAAGTTGAAATAAGGAATATATTTTATTCCCTTTTATTACGTTTTTACTGCCACGAGGTTTTAAATCAATTCAACACGCGCATTGTTATTTTGATTAAATTTACATTAGCACATAATGATTGCAAATTGATAAAAGGCACTCTCGAGCCTCAGTTATCAATTATTAAGTATTGTGCTTGCGCACAACTAAAAGATACCTTAATTGAGATGTTGTGACGTTGTCACTTCTAATCCTGGAAGCAAATATTTATCTAACATTATACAGAAGTTTTAATAACTAAACAAAAATTAATTATAATACTTAATTAATGTTCAGAGTTTGATTTAAATTATGAAAATAAACAAAAATATTTAAATATTTTTAATTATTAACCTTAGGATTTCAAAAACTAAACAAAACATGTAACGAATGTTACCTATCATTGTCTTGTTTGGCGACAAAGATCTTTGAATTCAACTAAATTGATCTCGAAGCTAGACGACCATGTATACAAAATAACATCAAAGTATCTGATAACTGTAACACTTAATCCTGTGATGAGTACTCAGTTCAGGATTCCCAAAAAAAGCGGCGAGCTGTTTCCATCATTCGCAGAACTAAATCCTGCTTTTGGGTTGTCTACAAAAAGTCCCACTTCAGATTTGAATTTTATTTTGTTTAATTACCTCGGAACGCTTTTTTACACTGACGTTGCCGTTTGCGATTCTGGTCTGCCATGTTTTTATGTATAACTTATAACTTATGTGTAATAAGCATTCGAAACAACGAATCCAAGTATGAAGTGTAGTCAAACCAAAGCCAAAATATCCTTAATTGCCATCGAAATGCCTGGAGTTCTCATTCATCATTTTTGGGGTGACACCACAGTTGAAACACGCCTGTGTCAAACGTTACATACGTGTTACACACTTTTCCGTCAGTCATCATCAGCAGAACTTTATGATTAATAGAGATTTAAAAATCACCGAAGTTACAAGGTGTTGGAAGTAAGTGGTTTATTTCTTCCAACACTTTATTAACCTCTGATATAGTAAATTCACTTGTTTTTTTAGCAAACATAAATTTAATCAGGCGACAACATATTGTAGATGATGGTCGAGGATTTCGCCAAATAATATTGTGACCATCGTTTAATCTAAGAGGCACACATGAAAATACAAAAAGAAACTCGTCAGTATCCCGGGTGTTTTCAAAACTCTGTTTATAGGCATTGTGACCAGAACTTCCATTACAACTTCATTTACTGACAAGTGTGAATTATGAATTATCAGGGAGCACACTATTTATAACTTCATTCTGTGCTTGTACTAAGCGCTGAATAGTTTTGCCTAGTATTTCTTGTAAATTAATTTCAGCGCGAGCTTCTGACCCAGCAATGTGCTCGCTTGTTTTGATTTACTCAAGCTATAATATGATGTAAAGATTACGTTTTGCTTTCAAAGGTCATCGCCTAGTCTACTTACAGGAATGTGTTGTAGATTAGGAATCGATGGTAAAAGTCTTATGCATCGTCACTGCTTAATTGTCTAGACTGCTTGGTGTTTTTGGCAGAACCTATAGATTATGGACTTCCACTAATGTACCTAATCGAGTTAACGATATTTCTTTGTCTATTCGACTTCAAAGTAACTTCTGCAGCCGTCATTAATTCAACAACACTTCTCGATTACTCAAGATCTTCAATCCGGTGTTGTTTTGTCTTAAATGATATATCTTCGAATTCCTTCCGTGGTCTTCCTGCGAGGGTGGCATCCTGAGATGATGTAGATGGTCGTAACTAGATAGAGCATACGAGAAATTATGCCCTCGCCATATAGCCTTTGAATTTCCCGCGGCCGACAATTTGGCAGCAATCTTATTTAACAAAGTGGATATTTATACTTTGATTTCACGTTAACAATTATCATTAATATCATTAAAATGAAATTTTAGAGAAATAAATTCAAAAAGAATCGAGTTTCTTTCATGTTTCGCTTGACCTAGCTATTCTTCAAAAAATTCTTTTTTTGAAACGAAGTGAACATTCTCTACAAAAAAAGACAAAAAATAGTTGTACTCAAGTGTGTCGGCTAACATATATATCCTTTTAAGGAAGAAGGTTGGCGTTATGATATATCTACCATCTAGCCTGGAAACAAGTGGGAACGTTTTCTGAATGAGTTTATTTCTCAAAGAAAAATTAACACTAAATATGGCATTAATTTAAAAGACTTAGAACTTACATCATATGAAAACATAAAGTATTTACACTCAGAAATAGAATCACAATAAACCCTAGTTACTAGCAACGATAATGAAATGTTAACGAACAAGATGCAAAAATGCAACTAATTAATTGGCGTATTTGTACCTACCTCATTATCTGACATGACTCATTAATATAGAATGTTAGACACAAGCAATTCTTGGAATCTCCAGTTTAGGGGTTTTGTCAACAATACTAATTTTATGTTCATAAACCAAAACGAGTACCACAAGAATGATATGTAGATCTGTTGGCATTTATGCTTTACAGTGTCTCTGAAATCGCCTATTAAATGCTTGAAATCAAGTTTGTGTTGGCACACTGTAAATTTCCTCTTCGTGCGTTTATAGATCAGATAAAAACGTCGTCCACGTAATTTTTATTTTATGATGGGAAAGAGAAAGAAGTTGTAAATTACCAAATCTGGCGAATAGGGTGAATGGGCTAACAACTTAACTCCCTGCTATTGAATGTGCGGGAGCATGGTCATGACGCCGTTGAAAACTGCGCAAATCGGCGATCTTACTGCAACGACTTTTAAGGCACAGTCACATACATTTAATTTCAATAATTTTACAACCACTTTTAGCAAAATTGGAACGGTAATTTCTTTCAAACTTCTTGATCTGCAAACTTCTTTCGATAGACTCACTTTCAAATCGCCAAATTATGGATTACTGTTTTGTGTAGAAATGATGGATCCACCAATTGTCACCCGCATAAACTACCTCAATTTATTCTAGCATCATTTTCATTTGGCCTTAATAGATGAGGCACTCATGAAGGACAACGCTTGTGTAAATGAAGATAATCACGAATAATGTTTTGAGACGCTGATGAATCAATCTCCAGTAAACGTCACTCTGAGACCTTCTTTCACTGTTTTCCGCGCAGCCGCAATATTTTGTCGGTGACTACAGGTAAATGTCGACCAGCATATGACTCACTTTGATATTTACCCGATTACGTTTAAATTTTGCACACAAATTAACATTGTAATATAGGAAGGAGCAAGGTTCGCAAAAGTAATTTTTAAAGAATCAAAAAATTGCCGTAGCGTCAATCTCTTTTTATAGCCAGCAAATTATCGCACAAAAATAGCGTTCTTCGAGTTTCACATTAGCTTGTCAAAACCAGTGAACATACAACACGTTTTACTCAAGAACTAGAGTCTGCACTTTACCTCGAAGGTGTCGTTTGATTACTACTACAACAAGATTTGGATTAACTACAAAAATTCAGCATGGTCCTTGTAATCTAACAGGTTCTCTTTATAAAAATTATTGTTAAATTTTTAACACGGTTTAAAATGATCAAAATGATTCTATCTATTTAGTTTTGCGAATGTTTCGTAGGTGTTCTCTTTCTCTGTATCTTTCTCTCTCTCTTTCTCTCTCTCTCTCTGCCCTAATTTAATTTATATATGGTGCAATAAACTAGCCTGTTTGAACCGATTTATAGGTCAGAGCAAACGAGAACAATCAAGGTGGTTTATTTCATATTTGTTTGTTGAATTGTACCTTGTTTGGTGGTCGCGACTTTTATTGATGTTTTATCAATTAATTTTTGGTTAGTCGAGCGGT
>JAHWXV010076434.1:0-17841 GCA_024586415.1 Phrixothrix hirtus
TACAAATATAATGTGTCTAATTTTATATGCCATCGATAAAATGTACAAATTTATAAATATTAACCGTTTCCCTTATCCATTGATTTAAATTTTAATTTAAGATTAGTTCATATAATCGTTAGAATAACGTTCCAACCAGCACGTATCTTGAACCGATTATCAAACAGTGCAATTCTAGCGCATGCGTATGGAAGGGTTAATGTACTGATACGAGAATTGTACGTAAACTAATAGTTGGAACAAACCTATTATAAGCTAAGCCTTCTACTTGACTACAACCTTGATCACCTAAACACGTTTTGAATCTAACTATTTCTCCGACTTTGTCGATGTTTCGCTTAGAAACCCATTTGCTACCGATTACATTACAGTTTTTGGGTTTTTCAATTAAATCCCATATCTTATTCCTCCAAAAATTTTGATTTTCGTTCTTCATTGCTGATTTCCAACCCTCGGAGTCTTTGGAGTTTAGTACTTCCGGATAATCTTGTGGATTCTCAAATGTTTTTACCCA
This sequence comes from Phrixothrix hirtus, assembly GCA_024586415.1. Classification (NCBI taxonomy): domain Eukaryota; kingdom Metazoa; phylum Arthropoda; class Insecta; order Coleoptera; family Phengodidae; genus Phrixothrix; species Phrixothrix hirtus. Next base: position 515 of record JAHWXV010076434.1, read on the forward strand.
TTTAACAACCCCTTATTTGGAACTAATCCCCTTTTACGCTTTTTAGACATTCGTACCAACCTCAAAGGTTCAACTTCTGATTGGTTTACAATTTCTTATTTATTTTCCACTTATTTGAAAATATCCGAATTTTTTGGAGTTTGTTACAAATTCACTTCAGATTTCCTTTCAATTTCTGATCCAATTTCGAGTTTATCTGCCACTGTTATTTTCGATATTATCCGAAATTCTATCATTACTACTCTAAATAAACGTAAAGAAGTTATTATGTATCGTATCTTTACTTTTATTCTCATTTAAACTGTTATAATACATTTTACTTTCATCTATATTAACGCTCCTGGAATTATAAACGTGCCAGTTCTTATGGTCAACAAAACTATAAGCCTTTTGATTTGTTTGATAACCAACAAAAATCATTCGTTTACATTTACTGTCCCATTTCTTCCGTTTTTCTTTGGGTATATAAACGAACGCGACACTGCTAAATTTTCGCAAATGTGCAACATTTGGTTTACTATTGTACTAAGCTTCAAAACATATTTTATTTTCTAAAGCAGATGTAGGGGTGAAATCTTTTAAATATGTCTCAGTAGAGATTACTTCCGCCCAAGAACTTGAAGGTACATTCACTTGCTACAATATGCGACGAGCTTTTTCGCATAAAGTACGATTAACACACGTTCCTATACTCCGTGTTTTGTGGAATATACGGTGTTGCAGAATGATGGATGATACCAAAATCAGTTAACAACTTTGAAAAATTTTTGTTATAAAACTTCAAACCATTATCAGCTAAATCATTTTTATTTGTAATTCTGTTTGCCTTTCTACTAAATTTTTAAATCTTTTAAAACTCTCAAATTCTTCATTTTTAGATCTAAAATTGTATGTCCAAGTTTTACGAGTGAAACCATCCGTGAATGTAATACAATACTTTGCGCTACCCAAAGAAACTTTTGGCATAGGGCCACAAATGTCAGAATGAATAATTTGTAACTTAAAACTAGCTATGAGTCGTTCCCTTAAGGAACGCGATAGTTGCCCTCACATATACCATTCACCTAGTCCTTTTTTTCTATTTTTATCACTTACTTTTATTCCGTTGACTAAGCTTTTTAACATTTTTAATTTTTCTAAACTAGCAAGGCATAACCAGTCATGCCATAAACCTAACTTTGCAAGACTTGAATACAAAAAAAAGAATTTTTAATTTTGTGTAAATTTTTAAATTTGTACAAATCATTTCTTTTAACTTTTGGAATTTAGACTCGATTTTATTTGTTTTCCTACCTTGTATTAAACAAAAACCCGTTTTTGTGATATTTTTGACGGAAACTAAATTTGAAGTAGCACTTGAAAATAATGAACTTCAGTAAATGATAAGTTTCTCATTCCTGATTCAGATTTCACTAACACTTCGGTAGTAGCTTTTTCTGTTGATGTAGGTCCAGTTCCAGTTGCGGAAATAATGTTTAAACCTTCGATAGTTTGGATACTCTTCAGCAACTCACCTTGTCCTATTATGGAAATCGATGCACCAGAATTGATGATACATTCCCTAACATTGCTTCTGAACGCTCTTCTCGCACATTGTTGACTTTTGCCAGCATCGTATGACTTTTTCCCAATTTCAATTTGGATCTTTCGTCTTTTGATTGTTTGCCATTTTTATTCCAACAAAACTTTTCAGTATGATGAGATTTACCACAAAAATCACATTTGAAATTGTTTTTCCATGTTACTTTATTCTTCTGATTTGCACTGTAGGCTTTTTCGCTTTGAAAGCTTTTAATTTCAGATTTTAAATGAATTTCTTCTTCCAAGAAAATACTAACAAATATTTAAAATTCGGGTAATTTAGTTTCGTTTTCCCAAAGGTAGATTTTGAAATGTCATATTCTTTCGACAACACATTGATATATTGAGCAATTATAACAAGAGGCTTAACTTCAACAGTGATCCCTTTTAATTTTAAAGCTTGATTTATGAATTAGGTAGAAAATCTTGTAGTGGATTATTTAAATTCATGCTTCATACTTAGCCATTCCATAAATAATGCTATTGACTTTTTAATGCCAGTAAATGCATACTGTTATAGAGTAGGAAGCCTTTTACTTTTGAAATTTAGTGTGTATTTGTTCGAGAGCTTGTTTTTTACTTAATTATAATTTTATCAAGATTTTATTTAAATTCTTACTCGTGTCTTGGTTGCTAGTATTGGATTACTTTACTTTACAACTCTGACACCAACTGTTTCTTGGTTGCGACTTTTTAATTGACTTCATTCAATTATTTAGTTGATCGAGCGGTATCTAAGTATATATTTGTTTATATATTTGAGATCAACGGCCAACTAACTTCATTAGGAGTGCCTTTAGTGTACAAATTAAATGACACATACGAGTACTGTTATTTGCATTGCTTTAATAGTATTCTTGAACAAATACAAAATATAGGTTTAAGTCTATTTATTAAATTCAAATTAAAATTTATGATATTTACATAACAAAATAAAACCATTAAAATAATAGAAGCAATAAAAGAAGTACTTGGATTATTTAAAATATATGATAATGAAAACAGCTAATTCACGGATACGATGTTTTACCTTACAAAACAGATTTATACATTTACAGTAAATAAAACGTTTGTTGAAGAAGGTTACTCTTATGCTAAATGAATACATACATTTCTAACTAAAGGTACAAACTGCTGGTTACCTGAATTTTAAATAAATAATTAAGAATGAAACTCAAACTATACACCTTTATTTAAATCTAAAATATTAACTTTTCTTAAATAATAATTGAAAGCCAAAGGCTATACACAACTGACCTATTAAAATTACGCATTACTGTAGCGATTCGTAAATTTAAATAGCATTTACAAAGAAGCATACTTTGGTTACTCGAATTATTTGTCAATATCAAATTCATGCGATTTTACTTTCTTCGACCTTTTTGCAAAAAATAATGCATATACTTCAACACTAAAATGCCTTTTAGTCCTTCGAGGAATTATTTTTTTCGCTTTCGCTGGATAAATAAACTTCTCTTTTGGGAGTAAAACTGGAATTTTAGTTCATTAGTATATGATATACTATTGATTAGACCATGTGCAAAACGTATGGAGATGGATACAGTGATATATGTTTTATCTACAATTATTTTTCCTTATGCTGAATTTTTTTAAAAATAGTCTGGATTGTTTTCTTCGCGATAAAATTTTAAGAGTACAATCTATGTGAACTTCTTTGGACGTGACATGCTTTTGGTGGTAATAGATAAAGAAGGTTGGATTTGGCAGCGATTGGAATAAAAATTTTGCAAGACTATATATATTTTTAATTAGACAAAGTGAATGAATGCATTTAACTTTATATGGTAGTATTTTGACATATAAAGTTATTTTCCAATATGGAAATTTTGTTTTAAATTGCGGGATAATTTTGTCCACAATAAAATAAAAACAAATTGATATATTGAATTTAAATTTGAAGGGCAGAAACTAGGGTACGGGTCAGTAAAATAGGATGGAGATATCGCGGTTGGAAGTAAACGTTTCGAATATAACATATTGTAACAAAATTAGAAACAATAAAAATTCCATAGAACATTCTAGAAGGTTCCATATAACTGAAGTAAATGACGTAATCATGAATGAGTCATTGCTGTAACTGATGTCTAAATAAATCCAAGGTTACAGCATTGGAATTACTACATCATCGTTATGCCTTACTAATGTAGAATATTCTAGACTACTTCTTTCTGTATAAATAGCGGATTAAATTCTTTTGGTTTTAGTTTTGCTTAGAATCTTGTCTTGTTAAGTAGCTGTTTAAATAAATAGAAATATAAACGTTTACTATTAGTGTACGGAAAAATAAATACTTAAGTGAATGCGTGTAAATAAATAACTGAAATTTAGTGAATATAAATAAAAAATTTTAAACAATTAAGTAATTTTGTTATGTTGGTGTCAGATGTCGAATTTGTCATTAAAAGTGTGAACAATATATTTCTAAACAGTATGAAATCACTTATTGGTGTGGTATAGCAGCATTTTTTGCATGGAGTAATTTTTTAATATTGTGGATTTAAAACAATTCTTGTAATAATAAAGAAATCCTAGAGAGAACAAGTACAATAAAAAGGTCCTTGGTTTCTCAGCAGTATCGAATTTGTACACGTGAGAATGGAGGTATAACGGTACTTATGATATTTTTTTTATAAACTAGAAGAAACCTGTGAGTTGCTTAATCATTGCATTTCGTTCCTAGAAAAAAAGTACTTCGGTCGCCTGGAATACAATAAAAACAGATTAGCAGGTTTGCTTTTCTTAAAAAATCATTCATTTATCAAACGTATAAAGGCTTTCAAAGGAGAGGTTTAACGGTACTTTAACGCATTTTTTCTATAACCTACATGAAATGTTGAGGTATTTAATGTAATTGTTACATTATTTCATCTCTAATTTTTATTCTTATTTTTTATTTTATCAACGGTTAACTCTAAATTTAGATTTCAATGTATATTTGGAATTGTAAAGAATATACTGCGAAAATATTTATACCGGCTTAGGTTGAGATTCAGGCAGTTGGGCGAGAGGTTTATTGGCTTAAAATCCAATTTTTTTCAGTAATTAATAATTTTATTTTGTCAAAAAAACAATATTAAATATACAAATTAATAAAATATGATAATGTTAAAAGTAAAGTTAATACAGTCTTACCGATTCTTCAGTTAAAAAAGGAATTGTGGTTAATTGCTTATACTGTAATAATGCTAATTGTATGTATTAAACTAGTATAAATAAACATCATATTTCATCCAGTCATAAAATTAAATGTGCAATTTCCAAGAAATGGTTTAGAAAGTAATGGTTCTTAAATATTTTATTTTTGAAGGAGTTCCCCTACATATTGGTAATGTTCTACTATTTGCAAACCTCTTTTTTTACAATTTCCACCGTGAATATTTACCAATATTTTCTATAAAAATCAGTATTTCTTTGATCTAAAATAAAAGCGTTACACCCTAAAGAAATAAGAATAGTTATCAACCTTAAAAAGCAATTTGAATAAGAGGATTCTAAGCTTTGCGACTACCGTAGACTGGCAAAAATATAAAATTAAGACCCTAATAAAAATACAGAATTTGATTGATTAGTTCAGGAAAATTCCTCAAAAATTTGCATAGCAGTGTGGGGTTCAGTAACTGATCTCAATGTGGTCAGATCGGTGGTATAAATCCTTCTCGCCTTTCATCAGTTTCTTATTTCCATACATATAACCGTATCATACGAGATACACTCGCTCAGCTAGGCATTGGACCCAGCGAAAATTTTAACATTTATTTCATAAATATTATAACGCTGTCATTTTCTTACACGCGGCATTATTTTTCTAAATATAAACTTTAATTAACATTAAGGATATATTTTATGTTTACTTTGTTCATTAATAAATTTTGTTTATTAATACGTAGCGAAATTCGTGAACTGTATAATGCTGTATTACTAAAATAAAGCGTTCTCAATAACCGATAATATTTAATTAAAAAAATTTATAAAGTCGAGTCAGAGCAATTAAGGTTTTAATTTGTAATTATAGGTAAAGTTTAGAATTTTCTAACTACGGTTATCTAACGTACTAATACTCTGTAGCACGAACGAACACAAAATTAGAAATATTCAAAAGCATCCAAATATTTCGATGGTCAACTTGAGCTACATCTATATGCATATAGACTGGACGCTAAGGAAAATGGAAAATGGCTTTTCTTTGACACCTTGAAATTAGATTTTTTCCCGAAAAAGAATAAAACGCTAAGACGTCCATATACCCTAGGGCTTTAGCAGTTATATCTACATAAAACGGCAGTTCATGTAAAAAGAGCGGCAATGATAGCTAGAAAACTTTCGGTTAAGGTTGTAAGGGTAATTGCATACGCACACCTTCAACAACGACAGGAAATAACGTATTCAAACTCTGGGATGGGGTGCGATGATAAGAGAATTGTCCACATCTAAAGGCCATTATATTTTCCTCTGTTTACTTTTTAAATCGCCTTAGAATATCTTTGAGATAACGTATGCTCTGATTAAATTGAGATTTGAGACGATTTCCAATTTACTTGATGTTTGATTAACAATTTTTAAGAATGTCTTTTTAAAAAAGCTTATAAAAGTCTTTTAATCGTTACTGTACATTTTAACGTAGCTATCAACTAGAATGAAAGAACGAAAAAGCTCTGTGTCCAACTGTGACATAAATTTTAACAGTCCGCCGAGCATCTCTGCGGCAAACCCCAGCGTGTACCCCCGCGACTTTGTGAAGCACCCCTGGCGGCAATAAGTGGGGCCGGTGGTGTCGCGGTTTGCATACGCCCCCACCTACGGTGGACACACGAAGGAGGTTAAAAAGAAGAAGACGTCTCATCACATCACCATGGTAACGAGGTAGCCCGTGGTTGCTTTACATCGATCTTTAAAACTATGTGTGTAGCGCTTCCCCTCATCAACCGGCAGCGGACTATATGTTAATATATTCAACAGTCATCATTATTAATTGCTAATTAACAACTTTAATTAATTATGCATAATTTTAGCGTAAATGCATTTCTTATTCTTTTAAATATACCAAAGGTTATGACATTACTGGAGTTAATAAATGTATTTCGTTTTTATCCAAAACCAGTCGATTAATTGGATAAATATTAGTTTATAAGATAATTGTACAGATTAATTTAAATTTAAATCTTATTTAATAACGAAATCATTAGTTAACCGAATAATGCTGCATTAACTCTTCTGAATTGCATTATGATAAATTAAGTGGAGTTTAGGTATTTAATGAACATTGTAGAAGATTAATTAAAAAGTAGGCAATTGTATAAAAAATATAAGACGAATAGGGTTCGAATAAAAACGAGCAGGTACACGCGTGCACGATTGTTGTAGATGCTCAAAAGGCATGACTTCAATTAACAAAACTAAACGTTATGCTAATAGTGTTTAATTTACAGACCGGAAGGCTGTTCAACAGCCGTGTCCGGTTGTCTCATTGCTTATGCTAAATGGTTAGAATCTAAGGCTAGCGTTGACTAATCGACGATTAACACTCGTCACTTCTTATCTGTGTTTTAAATCTTGATATGTCAACTCTTATACTTAGGAACGTCCGGCCTTTAATTTATACCCCGGTTTATTTTAATTTGCTGAAATATGCCACTGGTTAAGCTGAAATTTGTTTCTGAGTTTACCTAGTTTTAGTAACTGCTTCCTATTTTTTACATTTTCATATTTGGTTGGCGCAAACATATATGTAGGCACCTTAACAATTAGAGATACTCTTTCTTCATCTGGTTGTAGACAAGGAACTTGTAGGTTGGGTTGCATAAGTAACATACTGTAAAAAATAATATGAAGCTTAAAATTAAAAGTAAAAGTAAAAAGTTTTGCAAAAACGTTATTACCTATGCAAATAGTCAAACGATAATAGTACTTAGGATGATCCTGTGCAAGTCACGTGACAGTCGGTGCTAAAACAAATTATTGCAAACATCATAAACCTAGTTAAAGAAGATTTCTAGTTGCCTCTTTTACTTTAAACAAGGTACTTGTAGATCGAATTTCTACATTTTTGGATTATGAAGGCAGTTTAATCAAACTTTTTAATTAAGGTAATATTTAAATAGTTATACTATGTTTAAGCATTTTTAATTTTAAAAATTGGTTTTATAGTTACGCAGAATGAACTTTCCTCCATAAAGTGATGTATAATTTTTTATGCCGGGAAGTAAGTTTGTAAGAATTTTGTTACGTTTACTTTGTTGCTATAATTTTGCTTTAGAATGTATAATTGTCGCATGACTCTCATAAGAGCAGCCTTAGACGACCTATTGATTTTATCGATCAGCCTTGGAGCACTGATTCAGCATACACTTTTTAAAGAAAAATTGTATTAAGTATAAAACAATTTTTTGAGATAATTGATAATAATGAATCAAAGCGGTAAAATTTTATTCACAGTACTACATGGAATGAAATGTTCCGGGATTCACATAGAAATATAGCAGCTAGAAACAAAGTTTCTACGTCATCGTTGATAGCCTTATTCCAAATTTCATGAAATTTCATTCATTAGTATTTGAATGACAGCCGTTTGTGTCAGACAAGTTGCGGTTGTTTGCAAACGATGGAAAAAGACGAATTTCACGTTTTGATAAAACATTGGTTTTTAAAGGGAAAAAACATCGTCCTGGTCAATAAGTGGCCGGATAGATGTTATCCCATATCCGCACCATCGATTACAACTGTGAAACGCTAGTTTGCGGACTTCAAACGCGGCCGTACCAGCACCTAAGGCTCTGAGCGCAGTGGACGTCCCTCTGAGGCCACTCACCAGAAAACATCAAAACAATCAATTTGATCGTATTGCAAGATCGGAAAGCAAAGTTGCATGAGATAGCAGAGTCCGTGAGCATATCTACTGAATGCGCAAATGACATTTTGCTCAGACACTTGGGTATGAAAAAGCTAACCGCGCGATGGGTGCGCGCTTCCTCACTCCGGACTAGAAGCAGAAACGACTTTTTGCGTCGATTCGTGACTATGGACGAAACACGGATTCACTATTACTCGCTAGAGTCTAATCGTCAGTCTGCAGAGTGGTTAGAATGAGATAGCAGCCGCTTGAAGCGTCCGGAAACTCAACAGTAGGATAGAATGCTTATGGCCAGCATTTTTTAGGATTATCAGGGAATAATCTAGATTAACTATTTGAAGAAGGGCAGAATCATCACTAGCGACTAGTACGTTGCTTTACTGCACCGTTTGAACTGCAAAATTAAGAAAAAACGGCCGCACATGGCAAAAAAGAAAGTTCTGTTCCACCACGATAACGCATCGGCACATTCATCGGTGAAAGTGGCGGTCAAATTGGATGAATTAAGCTACGTATTAGTTCACCACCAACCCTATTCTACAGATTTAGCTTACAGCGATTATTATCCATTTTTAAATTTGAAAATATTCCTCTAGGGAAAGAAATTCACGTCGAAGGCTGAAGTCATCGCCAAAGCGGAGGCTTATTTTGCAAACCTCGGCAAATCGTTTTGAAGAACCGCTTGGTTAAGTGTATTGCTCTAGATGAAAATTATACCGAAGAATAAAAACGGTTTTATGGTAAAAAGTTGATTTTTTCATTATCAGGCCAGGGACTTTTCATTCCATATAGTTGATATCTAAAGAAGCATCAAGTTAAATTATAAAATAGAGAATTAAACTAATAATGTGACTCCAAAAAAATGCTTATTATTTAATATTTAATTTGTGCCGAACGTTTTCGCCTGTTAAATATTTATTCGCATCTTCAGGTCAGTTATTGTAATGTAAGCTCGGCAAAAACGCTCGGCACAAATTAAATAGTAAATAATAAGTATATTTTTGGAGGTAAACTATTAGTTTAATTCTTCACTTCAACTATAAATTTTCCCCAAGTACACATTTAATTTGTTTTATAACTACATTTTAAATTGCAGATTATATCTTGACGATTTGTAGAACGTTACTCTGGTGTGTGTACTTTTAAAGTTGGCGTTCTCTAGTACATTTATAATTCCTTTACACAGGGTGCTATATTTACATAAAACATTACATAACAATGAGCTTGGCATGTGATGTATGATTGTTTAAATTTCCAATTCGGGTATACACTGTAGATAATTATGTACTTTAAACATACATTGCTATGAGAATGATTGTTCAAATAAAACCTATGTTATTGTAACCTAAGCTAAGTCTAATTTGTAAACCAATAAATAGCAGAGATGTAAATTGCGTATGATTTGAAGTAGTAAATAAACCTTTGAAATAAGTGCTTAGAATATGCGTCATCTACTTAAAGACACTTTTGAATACGCCTTTTAAGCCCATTATAGCATTTTGAACAATCCGAGGAGAATTATCTAGTTCCCCACATTTTTCAGCTATTCAATTAAGTTCTTCTAAGTGGTTGACAGGTATTTTAAAAATATAGCTTTTCAGATGAATTCACACAAAAGTCTAAAACACTTAAATCGCAGGAACACGGAGCCTGTTGTCAAAAAGTCTTAAAGATGCAATTATTTCACTTGCGCAACTCTGCAATTCTTCATCATCTAGCTGATGAATAAATTGTTTGAATATTTCATTACGGTATCTGTGTGGAGTAAGAGTGCGTTCAAAAGATATATTTTTAACAACCTACGGTGACTCATGCCAATCCAGGTGCCTATTTTCATAGCATTGTATTGAAAGATTGAGTGAGATAGCTGAAATGACAAGCATCTCATATTTTAGTATTTAGCGCATATTGCTTGAAGATTTTGGTATGAAAAAGTTTCTACCAGATGATTACTACTGTTGTCAACCGTTGATCAAAAGCGAACTCGCGTTGATACTTCAAAGCATGTATAAATGCAATACAGGTGTTTCGACTTAAATTAATAACAGTTAAGGAAACATGGCTGCATCACTATACGGCAGAAACCAAATAACAGTCAAAAATAGGTATTTAGGGACGAAAGTGCTCCAAAGAGGATAAAAGATGTAGTATCATTTAGAAAAGCATTAGTGACTATTTTTTGGGACGCGCATAGTATAATATCGATCGACCAGCTTAAATACAGGGGAAGAAATAACTATAGAATATATTTCCGACATACACGCGATCGACTATGACCGTCAGATCACTATTTTAGTATGAAGACGTAAGCAAAATGGGCACTTATTACAATAGTTCGACAGAATATAGTGTTTTAAAGATATCGTTCACGCGGAATGCTTAATAGTAGCTATATAAATTAGAAGGGCTATATGGAATACGTTTTTGCCAAAATACCCCAATAAGAGTTTAAAAAGCTATAGTTAAATTTAGCAAATATATTTAGCAAGGAAATTTACCAAAAAGGAGAAAATATGAAATTGTGTTTTTGTATACCTTTTCTGCAATTGTGGCGCGACATATAAAATTAACTAAAATTATGACCGTCGACTGTCTCGCCAATTTAGTTGCGTAAAATGTATGACCACGGTGCGGCGGTCAGGCGTCTAATGCATGAGATACGTAACAGTGATTGTTGCTCTATTATTCTGTATTACAGTTTGGTAATGAGGTTATTGAAATATTTACTATTAAATATAGAATAATAGGAGCGTTTCTCATGGGAAATAAAATTACTTCGTCCAATGGAATTAGTTAGTTAACCACACCTATTTACTACAGTTAGTGACATAAATTTGCTTAAACCAAAGTTGCTCTCTCAACGACTCGGCTATATGTGTTTATCTTAGTTGACCTGCAATAAACTAAAATTCAAAGTATCGCCTTATCGCACTGAAAGATGCTTTCTTGCAAAATGGGGATATTTCTAGTGCAATCAAGGATATATTGAGAAAACATCGACTCAATATTATTTCCAATCTGCGCCGCCGACCTTTCAATATATGGATTAACCACGGTGGCGGTATTTACTAATAATACATCAATTTAGGTTTAGTATTACAACTCCACTACTGCATCCAAGAACTTATGCCCCACCTAAATAAGTTTTAAAGTAGGCGAAAAAATTGGCAAGTAAAAGTTAATGAACTATTTAACCACATTTTTCTAGAAATCGGTTAACATTTTCAAGGCGTTCCTGATACCTTTTGTAATCCTAGAAAGTGGTATGTAATATTTCGTAATTGGATATTGTTAAATCCTTGTTACAAAATTTTATGGTTCGGTATATGTAGTTCATGTGCAGTTAAGTAATTGTTAGTTGTAGAATCAGTGAACAATATTGGGACTGACAGTATTTGACAACTAATAAATTAAGAAACATGTGAAAAACATTCTTAATATAGCAACAGAAAGGAGTCATGAACACAAATATGGCGACACAATAAAGGCGATTATTGCTATTGCAATTGAATAATTTGCACATATTGGCAAAATTTTTCACATACATGATGAGGTCCATAATTTTTCTGTTCGAGGTAGAAGGACGATTAAAAAGAATAAAACGATGTTTACTATTTTGCTATATAATCGGCCTTAAATCCAATAAAACCCTGTTTATTTCTTAGGTGGAAAAATGCGTATCACCAGATTAAATTTTTTCATCTATTTTAAATCTCTCCTCACAGACTTTGTATTTTAAGTTGCGAACACGTAGTAACTAGGTAGAGACTGTATTCATTTAAAAACTCTCGGTAGCCATTTTTTATGCAATAGAAAGATGCCGCAAACTCGTCCTACATTAATTTGATTCGTAAATGTTCCCAAATTAAGCTGATAATGGATAGTTTAGACAAATATAGTCTACAATCATCAATCACCAAACATTTCAACTTCCACAAAAGTAATCGTTTCTGGAGTAACTGCTTTCGCTGAGTATTGTTTTCAGAAACTTCTAGCCCTGATTTGAATAATTTAATCCATTCCTACAATGAGGAAATGTCTTCATATATACTGTCTGAACGTGTTTCTATTATCGCCCTGTAACACCTTCTTTACTTTAAACTCAACCTAAACATTTCGGAACAATTATCGACATATCTGTTTTGAATAAAGATTAAAACCAACAACCTGAAATATAGCGGTACGACGATGCAGCGATACCTAATAAGTAGGATCCAATCAAGTTTCAAACACGCCAAAATTAAACAGGTCACACATGTATTAGCTACATTTCTGCTTTTCGGTACCTTCTATTTTGTACCATCAGTTCCTTTACCAATAAAAGAAACGACCTAGAATATCCAGTTGGGTTAGGGCTTGAAGAAATATTTTCCAGAATAACATATATTTTTGATTGGGTTATGTGAAAAGACGTATTTAAGTGTATATAATGGAATATTTTTTAATGACATTTTTTAAAAAATTAGGGATCTTTAAGAAATTGCGCCATTGTTTTATCTATTACAAGCTAGAAGAGTTTTTCATAAGTTTGAGCGACTTCTGTTGTGATCAATAAAATAGGTTGCCTGGTTATCACGGAAATGTTATGCATAACAGCCGTTTATACCTAAATTTTGGTTGCATTTGAAATTTAAATTGCATCGTGCAAGTAACTGCACTAATAATATTACTAATTTGAATTAAGTATTCAACGAGAGAGACTCGACTTCTCGCACGGTTTGGGGAATGATTTTATGTCCTAGCTACTAAAAGATTGCGATAAAAATAACTTAATGGTAGAAACCTATCAAACGTCAAAATTAATATTATTTTCTTTTCAATCGACAGCAAGAGAAACTTAGTTAAAAATTAAACATAACGTAATATTTTTCGCCTAAGGTTGCTAACGACTTCAAGTAATTGTACCTGCATTAAATCAATCTGGTATATTTTGTACTGATTTTAAAATTACTGATGCACAATAAGTCCTGAAACTTGTAAAAATTGCACAATTGATACTTATGTTCTAAAAAATCATAACTACTTTAACCTAAATAGAATTAAGATTACGTCGTATTACTTCATTACATGTACAAAGTGCAGCTAAAAATTACAATCTCGTAATTAATAATATCATATATATCCTTTACATCCATCGATATTAATGTTCATTCCAAATCATAAACAAATACATAATTTATTACACCTGCGCGTATAAAACAAAATTATTCACTAAATACTGCATACTTAATAGTTATTAGTAAAAGTGATTTTTCTTTCAAATATGCAAAATAAAAGTTCAAAAATTAAATTGTTTTTGATAGAATTGTAGCCGAAAAAACATGGTGAGAATTACCCCATTGACTTTTAGCCCACGGTATGCTTGCTATAAGTTCGTCTGGCACTAAAAAATGCTACCGATTATATTAGATAACTTAACGAGAAATTATTTATATTTCACAATTGTGAACTAAAATTCCTTTGAACGAGCGAATTTGATGAACTTGCTTAATTATAGGAATGCTTATTGTCAAACAATAAATCCCGGGCATACTCTTTATGGGCTTTTGATACTTATAAAGTTCGTTTTAACATGAAAAATAATGTTATAAACTTTAGTACAGCAACCACATTAATTAAAATTATATTAAGCATTTTAAATGCGTTTATTAATGGGCTCAATAAATAAGCATAAAGTTTCACTTCTATTGAATAGCTAAATAAAGGAATCCAGTTACCCAAATTTAATAAAATGCCAACATAGAGAATTAATATAAAGAATTCGTTTGAATATTATAATTGAGTAGGCATTATAGGTAAGCATGCCAATATTCATTTAAATGTAAATAAATTAGTATTCAATTTTTAATATTTTATTAGTATTTAATATTGAAGGTAATAACACAAAGTAAAGGAATTCACGTCAATAGCTCATCCAATTGAGTGCATCTACAGGCATAAAATGTATTACTAGTAAATGATCTTCCAAAATGCCTATATAGGTAATATTAAAAGTATGTGATTTAAAATAGCTAACCATACTTACACCATACACAGATAAAAACAAGTAACTAAGTATAATTGTTAAAATACAGTTGTCGGTTACAATTTAGTTTTAAACTTAGAAAAGCCTACATGCACAATATGAATCTAATAATGCTATTAATAGTGATTTTTTTAAACCTTAAGATCTTTAAAGGATAAAGTATAAATTGCTTTAATTTTGTTCTATTGCGACGTAAAACGTTGCAATTGCGAGTGAGCTCTAGCTTCTACTTTTGTACGAATACAAATAGGAAATATCAACTGTTAAGCAGTAAGAGTACAAATTTGTATAGTGTGTTCTATTGAATCATTCACCACTAGTCAACAGAATTGAATAGTAAACAAAATATTTATGCTATGGGCAGATTTAGAAAATCGCTCAAATGGCTACGAGTATAATATGTCATTGTATAATACATATATAACACGGAGGTTATAAAACGAGACTTTAAACAAAAATAGTAATTGTTACCTTCATGAAGCGGGTTGTAGTGAAACTTAATAAAGGTAACCTAGCGATTCCTTAACAAATTAATATTTCATTAACTATAAGCATTAAATTAAATAGAAAATAAGATTACAATATTCGATAAATAAACAGAAAGATTTAAATAAATGAATGCTAAATTCATAGAAATCAATTAAAATTATTTATTAGATTATCTAAGAATGAATTGTCAAAATAATATAAATGAATTCTTATAATTTGATAATTTTATTAGAGATAAGGAATGTATAATTAAACTACTGTTTCTTTCAGATCATACCTATATAGGCATCTAGGGATAAAATTAGAAACTAATTTTGAGTGACATATAAATTACACTAGTTAAAAGTAGATTACTATAAATAATTACAGAAATCTGTAATAATAATAATAATATAAAATTCTGGAAAGAATTTAACTTAGTTTGAAAAGGTATCACCAAAAATTAAATATTTGGAGGAGGTTATCTATGCCAAATACTAGGAATTCAAGATAATTTAGACTATAAATAGGCTTACAAGTGAAGTTAAAAACTTAGTACTTATTCTGTTCTCAAACCAACAATAACTCCGCATCTATAAATATTACCACTAACTTCGGTGGGACAATTCGACCAAAACTAGTAACAATACGTAAACCTCCTGCGTACCCCACAAAGACACATGCGATTTCTGAAGGACTGTTCTAAGGAATCTACAAGCAGTTGTTTATTTAGTGTTTGGACTGTCTCACATTAGAATGAACAAAATCTCTCCCGTATCTCATAAGGAAGGTATCTTAGTCCTCTAAGGATTATCCGATTGTACTAAAGACTCCTGAGAATTGTTTCAGTATGAATTGCTCGACTGAAAGATAACTTGAATTTGCCGCTGCTCCAAAAACCTAACCACAATCATAGATCGGACTATTTCACTTTGATTTTGCGACTCCGTCTAAGCAAACACTAATTTAATTTACCCCAAAGCACGATTCTTTATAATCACCAGTTTAACATCAAGTAACTAGTGCACTGAAAGGTATAGCGATTTTGCATGATTAACCTCTCGAAGCGACATTGTTTTTAACGCATGAAATGTATACAGTTGCCGCATGAATAGATTTAAGGTTGAATCATAAATGTTGGTTTATAATAGAAATTTGCAAGTATACGATCTTTGAATATATACACGTTGAATATATGCTTTTAAAAAGCAATGCAAATTTATTTAAATTACTATAGCGAAAGATTGAAAATATAATAAATGAACACGAAGTATGTCTTAAATAATATAAAAGTACGCTTAAAACTAATACTATTTAAAAGTCACGTAAATAATGTGAAATCACTAAGAAAGCAAATCGCGAACCCTCCAAATCTCCGACTAAGGGGATACTTGTAAGGTCGACAGGCAGACTAAAATAGTTGGCTTAAAATAAACAAACCGTACAAGAAAGTTCTGTTATATAAGAACCCGTTATAGCGTTACAAATAGAGGGTATTCGTACCTTTTAATTTAATTTGCAAAATCTTTGTTGCAAATTTTCATATACAACTTAATTACAAATACACACTTTTTGGCTTGTATTCGACTATGGATTACATTTAGGAACAAAAAAACTTTTTATTATTTAATGAATATCGCATTTTTTCTCGCATTTCATTCAATTTGTTGATATATAACGAACTAAATCAGATATTTGGATGTCATTTCCTTAAAAATGGAACATATTGTTTTTATAATTGTGTATTTAAATTTGTCTTTATTTATATAAATTTAATATTGATTGGTTAACTATACAAACTAGAATTTATCAGAATTAAACCATTTTTACATCCTAATTATGGAAATATTCATTGTACACATTAAACAAAACACTTAACATTTATACAAATATACGCACGTGCTGTAGAATACGTAACTGTAGTTGTTTGTATTGTTTGAAACTTTGTTAAAAGATACTGCTCCTACTAGAATTTGTTATTAAAAAGTGTTCGTATTTTGAAGGTGTTTAAAACCATTTGACAATTGGTCGCACTCAAAATAATTTTCGACGATTTTCTTGCCACATAAACGCGTGTACTAAAGTTATTGTTATCTATTAATTTGTGGCTTGTGTAATAGTTACATAAGTTGCATAGAAATCGCAATACACTAAACCCTAAGGCCATCAATAAAATCGCTAAATTTGAAAATTAATTTAATAGACGTCAAAATTATCGTTGATCGTTTATTCAAAATATAGTGCTCAAGTTTATGCCTCAATCAATTTTCAGAAATATCAAGTTCTAATTCTAAGGGCGATTTGTTAAATACAGCAATACAGAACTTAGAAGAATGATAATTAATACTTATATATATATATATATATATATATATATATATATAT
>JAHWXV010076437.1:0-16412 GCA_024586415.1 Phrixothrix hirtus
TCTACTCCAGACCAGAAACCTAGACTTCCCTCATCCATCTCTATCACTTCTTTCCCTTTCCACTTAGTTTCACTCACACACAGCACATCTAACCTTCTCTTGCTCGTTTCACTCCAAATCTCATGTTCCTTTCCATACATCCCTCTTACGTTCTACGTCATTTTCTCGCGTTTATTCCAAGGAGGGCCAATCTTGTTCAATCTCAGCCGCCCACCATGACTTTGATTGCCCGAGGCTTTCCTTGTGTTCTTTTTAGCAATATTTTTAAAGGTAGACCTGGTTGCTAGACTAGATCGTACACTATGTCGATGCATCATTCCCTGCTTACGGAATTGACACCATAACGGTCAGTGTTGACGTAGTTAGCCTACGTGCTATCATGAACGGGTTACTCTGCAAGTCAGCACGTAGTTGCCCGTGCGGCGACTACTAGGAAGTATACGTAATGCACTGACACACTCGGGCACATGAAAATATTTCATCAAAATATGAATAAATAAAAAATGTTTCGACATTTTTATGATTGCTTATTATACCTTTACTAAATTAGCAATAAATAGCTACATCTTTAGCAACAATATTTATAAAATTTTAGATTAACTAAAATTAAATGGTTTGACTTCTGTATGGATCCTGATATATTATGTTTTCAAATTATTTTTTTGTGTACTATTAAAATTACACTAAGAATATTAAATGCTTTTTCTTCGGTGTTGATGCGTAATAAATCCCTAATCATTATTTTGAAAACCAATTGTTTTAATTAAATACACTGAAAATGTTTGTATGACTTCTCTCCATTATGCATATGCAAATCTATAGTCTTTTAAAGTACTCATGCGCATTATTACAATTACACTATGAACATTTGAATGGTTTCTCAGGTAAAGGAATTTCATATTAAAAAAACAATAATTAAATTATAATTAAATAATTATATATGCAGAGTACATATTATTTACTTTTACAAAAATCTCATCTTGACGTCTGTTAATTTGGACTGCATTAATTTGTGCTTAGCACTTAGTTCAAAAATGTGATGTCACTAGTTCATAAAGTGCAAACGAATAATTTTCGTGCAAATTGGGGCAACTTTGTGAAAATTCGCGCTATTTGATATCTTTAAGTCTTAAAGGCACTAAAATTTTACAAATTACGGTAACCCAAAATTAACATAAATAGGTTAATGTACCAAGTGGGCCAAAATGAATGAGGACTGTTTGAACATACATTTGTTTCGTATTTTATTATATATTTTTAATATTATACCAATGGCTAAAACCGCATTGTTGGCTGTGTAGATAAAGTAAATCAGATATGAAATACACATGAATATAAATTCATTTTATAATTTATTTTAACTACCAACACCAAAATAAAAATCGACCATTTCGTGTTACCAATTATGAATTAATCCATAAACCACAGATTATATATAAATGCAAGGAATACAATGTAAATATGATCATAGAGTTAGTATTTGTACGCATGTATGTATTGCGTGCACCGAAAAATTTTCGGATCGAAAGTGCATGTTTCATACAGGTACACTTATTGCAAATGAATAATGTCAATGAAGGTTATGGCAAGTTAGTGTAAGCAGTAAGCGGACTTGGTGCAAGAAGGGTCAAAAGGGCATCACTAGGACATGAAATAAAAAAACCTAATATAAAATTTATAAAACTCTCCTAATTTTCAATTCATACTTGATGAACATTAGACTAAGATTTAATAATTATGCCCCTAAAAAAATACCACCCAAAAACAACTTCTATATAACCAAACTTTTTTAGCACTTTCATGATCGACTAATATTAAATTAGCTGACGTTAATATTGCCATTTCACATTATTTTGATTGTAAGGAGCCATCAGACTTCACCATCTCTAGGCTGTATTCGGATTTTAATCTCTTGACAACTAGGAAACCTCCAAATTCAATTTTTACAAAATTTCATAAATGTCGACTTCTGCTAGCCATAAAATATCGAAAATACTGAAACTTATTAAGGCGCAAAGAAAATTGTATTATTTGGGGAAACGTTAAGTAAAAACTATCTTTTGAATTCCCAAATGAAGCTAAAGTTCGTATTTATTGATTGGTCGCTAATGCAAGATTCTGCTATTTATAAAGAAAATAAACTGAACCATTTCTTTTATAATTTCTGTACCGTCATTGTAACTCATAAAGGTTTTAAGGTCATGTAAACTTTAAGCATTCCAGTACCAAATTTGTGAAGATTATAAGATCCCCTAAACGGTTGATACTACTTTTGTATTTATTGTATAACACAAATATGTGAATTTTTCGGTGACATGTGAAAATACATTATGTATCATCACATTAAATATTATTATTATTATTATTATTAAAATTAATTTAATGGCTTATTAATACAATTCTTTAAAGTAGTATTATATACTTTCGTGTAATATATTTATATTATTACCTTTCTGTGCAAGTAGGTGCTGATTTGTCTAATAATACATAAATTATAAAAAAGTTATAAGGCATAAATTCTGAGGTGTACGAATATTCTTTCTGGTTACGTCTCACTGTTCCAAGTTCACAGTTGTCTTCGATTTTAACAGAAACAGTCGTTATCAGTTGTCAACGCAGCGTAAATTAAATAAATATTTAGAAAAGACTGGAATAACGTCAATAATGAAGTGAATTTAAATGTTTAATTACTGAATATAAAAAAAAGGTCCCGATAACTTCTGAAATGGTAAGATTAAGTAAATAATTTAATTTGATCAGTAATTGTAATTGGTTTCTGCTAAATGACAATTTTACATTGTTCTCTGTTATCTTTACGTACAATACTTCATTAACGTTCCTTAAAACAAAATTCAGATTGGCGAAAATCCCGAGACGTTTAGAAAACCATTATCTCCTTATGAATATTTATATCGTCTTTGTAGAGGTAGTTATTATATATACTAATTTTAATCATTAGCTAAAAATTGTGTAACACAAAATGCGACATCGTCGATAGGTATTTGGAAACAATACTTACGAACTTCCGTTTTCGATAAAATAAATAAATCTAGCTGATACTTTATGGATATTAAATATTTAATTAAACGGAATTGCTCTTAGTTAATCTACTTTGAGGAACACCAATTTGATGCTAATAATCCATACTCTAAACACAAATTTAGCCTAACGCGACCTTTATTATACCGCAGGAAATATCAAAACTGTCTTTTCAAACCATAAAAGGTGTAATAAATAATACAGTTAGAGTCGAAAAGAAGTTGCTAAATTATTCGGTTACCTAACTATAATTAGGTACAACAAATTTATAAAAGAATCCAACATTTATTTCAAATTAATCCCATTTTATAAAACGGAAGGTAAAGTACTGTAGAAGAACGATTAAGTTGTTAAAATACGCTGTATAATTTCTCGCCACTCGTTTCTCATCAGTTAAATGAAAATCTTCATTTAAAAGCATTTCTCGTAAACAAAACACTCTAAAGGAATTAAAGCTTAAGTTGAAGAAAACTGTTCGAAATTTTACACATAAATAATATCGACCTTTGTTGTATTATATGAGCAACCAACATAACGGTGAATTCTATTTCTTAATTAATAAACTTGCTAGTACTGAGCAAGCTCTTGTTGTTTGTAAAAGAAATTACAGGAAACGTGCTCTACTGAAACTAACCTACTTTAATCTTTATAATCATGATTGATTGCTATCTACTGCTTTTGATTTCTATACATTTGATTGCACGAAGGCTTAAAGGTTGCAATTGTACCTATTCATATAGCAGAAAACTGTTATAAGGAACTTTCTTGGTTTCTTTTTGCTTTGCAAAACTTCAAAATTTTTATAAACTTTTAAATTAATGGTTAAGCCGAGAATTATAGGTATTTAAATATTTGAAATAAAACTAGTACGGCTAAAATGGTAATTAAACGTTTTATCTAAATATGTAGATGCAATAAGTTTTTTGAAATAACTTTAAAAAGTTTGCATTTGCAGTATTATTAGATGTTTACATTAGTGGAGTTTTCTGATCTCTAAGTGCAAAACTTTGCTAATGCAATTGAGCACTATTGAAAAGAGTAGTTGGCGGCCTTCTATGAGGGTTCTTCACTTATGACATTGACTTTTATTCTCAACGGCTGAATATTTACACAATACATAAATGTCTCTATGCGGCAATGCATTTTTACAATCCAGAAGACCTACGAGTCGTTATAACGGTGAAATTTCCTTTTATTAATTGTTGACAACAATATCTAAGAAACTAGTGCGTAGGTCCCTTGATCAACACATTATAATTTCTTTTTTAACAAATACGAGGTAGCCGCAATAAATTCTCGGCCTGATATAGAAAAAATAACCTAATAAAATACAAAAATCTTTATTTTTCAACATGGTATCCCCTAATTGCAATACATTTATTACAGCGATCAATTAATAATTCTATACCCTTGTCAAAATAATCTAAAGCTTTTCCTTCGGATAATTCTATTACTGCTGCTTGCACTCCACTACAGTTCTGCAAAAGATGTCCCCTAAAGTCTCTTTTTAAATTAGAGGCTAAATAATAATTACTAGGAATCGTGTCCGGCTTGTACAGTGGATATTTTAATTCTTGAAAGCTGCTTTTGTGGATAGTCGCTTGTGAAATGAAGGTAGCATGGTCGGGTGTTTTATCTTGCAATAATCGGACAATTTTCATCGATATTTCGAACGAATCTTATACTTTAATATATGCAATAAAAACACATAATATGTGTTGTTGATAGTTGGGCCACGCTCTTTAAAGTTAATGAGTGTACTACCCTCATAATCTCAGACTATTGCCGTCATTACCTTTTTCGTTGACTGAACGACTTTCACCTTGATGAGAAGAGCTTCACTGGGTCGCCTCCGTTCCATTGATTCCCTTTTGGATAGAGAATTGTAAAATACAACCGTTGTTTCATCTCCAGTAACAATGGTCTCCAGGATCGGTTTTGGGCCATCCTCACATAATTATTTTTAAAATCGGGCTTGCAGATTCGACCCAACGTTAACGTTAGAGAGCAGAACAAACCTATCTTGCACTGACCTTATTGATACCCGAATGGTTATGAGGAATTCGGCGAACATTTGTTTCAGAAATGTTAAACGTCACTGCTAATTTCTTCATCTTCAAACAGCGACCCTCTAATAGTATATCTTTAATAACTGATATTATTTGAAGCGCTATAACTTCAATTGGCCGATCTGAGCGCTCATTATCTTCATAGCATTTTTGCCCCAAACGGAAATATTTTCCCCACTTTTTTACAGTGGTGTATGAATGAGGTAAATTACCATAAACGCCGTTTAAATGTTTAATTTGATTAGGTGTAATTCCTTCTTTTGCTAAAAATTTGATGACCGCGCGGTACTCAATTTTCGTTGAGACATTTTCATGCACTAGTTACGTTGTCTGGAGAGCTACTAAATACCGATACTCTTCGAAGCGCACATGTGCAAATACGACGCAACGGGATTTGTAAGCACTCGAACCTGTATACGCTTGTCTGGTAAAGAATCTATGGCGCTTATCTCATACGTTAAATGAACAAGTATTTCAGCATAACCATGTCAAAGGTTTAGACGAAACGTCCTTTCAAGGACGCACGCAAGGCGTTTAGAATATTAGTTACTCCTGAGAATGCTCAGTCAATAGATGAGCTTATCCATAATGACTAGTGGGTTTGCGTACGCAATAAGGCAGAAGCATTATAAATATGCATTAGAAGTATTGAGCATATTATTCAGGAACAGCCAAAATATAGGAATATTTATGATACTTGCATCTCACAAGTGTTTAGCGAGGAACAGAAAGATTAAGGTATTTAGGTGCCAACAAACTCGCTAAACCAATTTCATCAGAAAGGAGTTGTACTAAAAAAAATAGTCACCTATGGTTTTTATTCAAGGGTCTAAGAGCGTAAGCATGGAATGACGATAGAAGACTTGCCT
Source organism: Phrixothrix hirtus (assembly GCA_024586415.1). Taxonomy (NCBI): domain Eukaryota; kingdom Metazoa; phylum Arthropoda; class Insecta; order Coleoptera; family Phengodidae; genus Phrixothrix; species Phrixothrix hirtus. The sequence continues at coordinate 5,978 of JAHWXV010076437.1, forward strand.
ATTCCGAAAGAAGCGGAAGTGGTTCGTTCGGCAGTAAAAGCTATGGTGTTTTGGAATGTGGATGATGTCATTCACATAAATATTTTGTCAAAACTTCATAAAAGTAGTTCCTTTTACTAATTCCAGGTTTTGGTAGGAAATCTTAATTCCGCTTTCCCATCAAGCCGCCGAATCAGGCCATCACAAATTTAATTCTTCTCCATGATAATTCCATACTACATGCTTCTCAATTGACTCAAGAAATTTCTACAAAAATTGACTGAGAAATCCTTCTCCACCCTGCGTATTGCTTAGACTTAACGCCATGTGATATCCATATCTATGAGCTTCTTAAGGAATCCCTAAGTCGGGTGTGATTCGAGGACAAAGATAACATTGAGAGTTTTGTGCAACACTGGATACGCACGCAACTAAAAATGTTTTATTCTGAAGGCCTTCTAACGCTGCCGAAAACAGCAAAAATGAATCGACTTCGAGTATAGCGAAACTTAATAGTTTTGTTTTTAAAATTTGTTTTCTTAGTTATAATAATAGTAATCGGGTTATATTTGAGCTGCTATCGTACACCGGTGGGCAAAAGTAACGTCGCAAATGAAAGCTAGCGCTGGCCGCCGCTACAGTTGTCTATATGCATTATTCATATAGCGGCATACGTTTGGTTCATTAAATACCTAAGTTTGCCTACGGGTTTGAATTCTTCGAATAGTTATAGTATTTTAAATAATTTAAGACTTATTCAGGCTGCGTACCGTATATTATATTTAAAGTGGAAGAATTTTTTTTTAAATAAAATAAAATATGCAGTACGTAATTTTGTTTTCATTTAGTATTGCAGAAGTTGATAAAGCCCATTTCAATTAAAAAATGTAATTAAATTTGTAATAGTTATACAAGTATGTTTATTAGATATTGCTTGTTGCACTATGGCAATCTAAATTGCGTTGATTTAATTATATTTTCAAAGTTTTAATTATAAAATTTATGTTGGCAAGCTGTATAAACGGTAATTGTTCAGAAACCATGTCAGCAGTAGCGTTGATTAAACCCGAGTGCATAAAAAGACAGCTATACAGCACGGGTAGCATTATAATTAGAGTCAAACAAAAACAGTCGGCAACTAAAATTTATTATTAGGAGCCAATATTTGGAATGCAAAATGCAATTCTTCTTCAGAGCGAACTAAAAAGCAATGTGCAAAATATAAAGGCATACGGTAAAACTTAGCGACTTATATATAAGTTTTTTTTTAGATAAATAGACGGAAGCGCATACATAATAAACGAATGTAGTAACAACAATGGCTTCAAAATTGATAAACGTTCGATAAAACAATTAAGAAGTACAGTACTAACAAAAGTATTAACTAAAACTTTGCAATACGCAAATATCAATATTAAATAAAGCAGGTCACAATTACAAAAGGGGATGCCCAAATGGCAAGAAATCAAGACAGGTACATTTTCACCGCAGTAGGGTAATAACTCACTCTATTCTTGTCTTTGTCTTGCGTTGGTCACGTTAAAATAGTTTTTAATTATTTACACTTATAATTTTGAAATTACTCTTATCAGACTATAGATAATAATTGCAACTGCATAATACCCTTACTCATTATTTATGTTTCTGTGCGGTTTATAGTCCTTAAAGAAAACTGCATAGTTGAATGTGCAAGCAATGAGAAGCGTCAATGTTTAACCCGAATTTATATTAAATTTTATAATGTTTCACTAATTATCTTCCTATGAAAATCGTTTTATTTCTCACGTAAATAATTTAAATTTTCAGTCAAGCTAAATTAAATTTCGCCATTTGGACAACTAAATACTATAATTATGATTATAATCATTTTATTGTATAAGCTACCGTTATCAAATGGTTTTTAGGCTTTACCGTCTAATTATTATGCCGTGAGCTGTCTTACGTCATTAGCTAACAGCTTGCAATGTTTGCGTTTAGATTGTGTTATTTATATGCGTGATCAGTTGTGAAACAAAATTAATTGAAATGTTCTTTTAAAGAAGATATGTGAGTGTAATGTTTGATTTATAAAATAACAATTAGATATAGAAAATTTTAGGAAGGTTATTTACATCTTCTATATTTTCCCCAGAAGTAAAACTGATTAAGGAGAAAACAAAATTTTTATCCGACATAAATCAAAATCAAGCAATCAATTAAATTTTTCTATAACTAATTTTTTTACAATGACCTGTTATTTACAGCATTAAAATTTTAGAAGTATACATTCGGTATACAATAAATAACTTATCTGAAAACGTAATATTTTAAAATGTAAAACCAGCGGATGAATTTGCGGATTCTAGCTTTGTTATATACAGGCTGCTTAAAATTTTAAAAGCATTACGGGTATCTCGCTTATATTACAAGAGAGAAGATCGATTAAATGGAAGCAAAATTGACACGACACATTAGTAGATTATTAATAATATGGTTTATTTCCAATTGTTCATTTTTACTGACAAAATAATGATGATTCGAATCATCTAGGCAGTTTGAACGTCTCTCTAGGGGAATTTGTCGTTCCGACTTGGCGCTGTAAACTTCTTACTTTTTCGCAAGATGAAAGTATGACTTGTAGGATACCGTTTTAACTCGACCAAGGGTCCGCGAGATGTAATGATGTATTGTCTGGACGAACAAGCGGTGACTCTTTTGTGAGTTGACCAATCGCCAAGATGATGTTAAAAAATAACCTACAGATGTTTGTAAATAAAATATTCTTGATATATATTTTGGCTTTTAACTTTCGACCATACCATATGCTGAGAAAAGCTATCCCTTATGATTTTGGTTAGCGGAACAACGCCGAGCTTATCTTAATTATCCCTCTGCCAATATACTTTTGATAAATCAAACGCGCTGTATATATGGATACACTAAGCGTTGCCATTTTCTAAATTAGAAATCATAATTACTATAGGGAGCAAGAAGTTGACCGAAATCCAAAACAAAGTTAAAATCTTCTCTACGTTTATAGAAAATTAAGTATAAACAGTGGTCCAGCGATTATTATAATCTCTCTATTTTTTTTTGAAATCTAATTGTCGTGAAGCAAAGTTAGAAGATAGTTTTAACAGAGAAACGCGCCTTTGGGTATGCGCTAGAAAAGAAATTTTCTAGCGTTGAAGAGTAGATGTATATTAATTGATGATACAAATCCAGTTAAATTAAGGTTGATATAATGAGCTACAAATCAAATTGATGGATTTAAGTTAATACCTTAATAGCGGCCTATCCCCAAAAATTGTTTGGTTATTTATAATTAATTGTTTGAATATAAACATTGAAGAAGTTAGAGAAAATTTCTAACAAAGGTGATAATTTTAAAAGCCTGAATAGTGGAGAAAAGGTACATGTCTGTATGTCTTTTCCCCAGTGTTCGAATTTTTAAAATTCACGCCTTTGTTAGCAGTTTTCTCTATTTTCTTGAATGTTTATATTATACTAACTTCTAATTTGCGTTGACCAGATATCACTATACAAATATATTGCAAATATTCATCCTGTAGGTGGTGCTTTGTCGATTTAAAACTGTCGGAGGTATTCTATACTGAAGATTTCTAATAAGAATGAAACCTTGGTATATAGTATATAGTATATAGTATATAGTATATAGTATATAGTTTTTAAATCGACAAGTGTTCTGTGTAGCTACTTAACGTAGGTGTTTTTGTGGATCGAGGACACAATTTTGTGTTTTTCCCAGTTTTCAAATTTTTAAAATTTCAGCCTTTGTTAGAAACTTTATCTTCTTCAGTGTATGCATATAATTGTTTGAATTTTTTGTTAATCAAACGTTTTCGCTCTAACTATAATGAAGTTGGTATCTTAAATACTGTATTTGCTACACATTTCTCCATTGCAGTAAATGGCCAAATATTGTCGTTCAATAAAATCACAAAAGTGCTGTGAAAAACGAAGTTAACAGATTAAATTATGAACAATTTAAAATAAATGTAATACTATAATTTTCTTTAATATATTAGTCCTAGTTTGTGCACGATTCTTTTGTGTTACTTTTGTATCACAATATCTGGCCAGGTGTAATAAATAAATATGTAACCAAATAAAATGTTGAACGATGGGCATTAAAATTAATATTTTAATAAAAATTACGATGACAGCTAGTCAGATAATTTTAAAATTAAAACTTTAAGTAAAATGTTGACTTAAATTTATATACTGACGAATGTTGCTATAAAGTTGCATTAGCATCAAGAAGCCAAATAAGCTTCTTTATCAAAGCTGTTTAACTTATAACCTACCGACATGCCTGTGACAACGGCACAATAATTTCTCTGGCAACAATAAACCTAAAGATTGCCTTATACAATATAAGTGAGATTGTAAAAGAAAACCTTATTGTTTTTCCGTCAAAGAATCTAGTTATACCAAATGAATTTTTCTTGAAACTTTGATCATTAAATTAACAGAAAATTGTCTCAACAATAAAACAGATTGGCCTGTAGTAGATGTATTTATTCAAATCTTTTCAAATACATCTGTATTAAACAACAATAGAATTTTTCTCTTTCGGAAAGCATTTGGGTTTATTATTGCGCACTCTGTTATGAGTAGAATTTATGTTTTTTCGTAGACCTTCAGCATATGTATTTCTAACAACCTCCTCCTCCGCAAATTTGCTATTAAACTTAATCACAAGGTAGCCTAATTTCACACCCAACCAACGCTCTAGTTGTAGTTTTTATTATCGTTTCGTTCATAGCTGACCGATATGCCATCAAGAACCGATATGAGTACTAGTCCCAACGTCCTTGATGATCTGAGGGAACTTTCGATAATTATTTTTCCCATTGTTCGATTCACGCGTTCCACCATTCCATTTGATTGTGGATAAATACCAGTTGATCTGGCCTCGCGTATCTTCAAAAGCAATTGCGAAACACTCAAGGTAGAGCATATTCTTCAGTCTGTTTACTGAAATAGTCCAATGCAACTAAGATGTATTTGTTTCCTGTTCCTATTTCCTAAATTGAACCAGCTTTATCAATTGCTACTCTACTAAGTAGGCTACTCACATCGTATTTCAGCAGTTGTGCTTTTCTACTCCCAAATGACCATTACCAGAAGTGCATATTATATATTTTAGGCACCATTCCTTAACGTTATCCCTGCAATTCATCCAATAAAATCGTCCACAGGCCTTTTTCAAAACTTCTGCTACTCTGTTTTTTAGAATCGCTAACTGAACTTGTCTTCATTCCCATCATTATTTTCCAAGGCTCTTTTCAAAAGACCCTCATGAACCTGCAAGAAATTACGTTGAGACCAATATGCTTTAAAGACGTAACCACGTGAGGCTAATTCCTTCTAACCTTGTCTTTGATCTCTATTCTTCCAGTTTAATAACAACTGCAGGTCTGGGTTGCTGGGTGCTCCTAATGATTTGGTATCGGCGGCACTGCATCTTGATTCTATGTACATGTGCTCGTTGCCCACATTTTCAACATCGCAGTTTTTGTCCAATTGACTTTTGTGTCTTAAGCAATCTCAATATTCTCTTCCAAACTCTCAGCACTACAGTTGCTCTTGTCCTTGGCACGTATGGGAACGTGGTCTTTCGATGCTTATTTGGCGGCTTTAAATTCCAGTATATGAGTCAATGCACTAGCAAGGTCACGCAGACGTGATAATCTAAGTTTCTGATGTGTTTCAGAATGCCAAAGACTATCTATAAATGTTTCTACCCCAATTTGTTCAATAAAACTTTGTGGAACCGCTGGGCATGCCAATCTCTCTAGTTGTGCAATTATAGTTTTGAACTCTTGAAAGGCTGTCTCCAATTTCCTGGTTTGTAGAATGTGCCAAATGTGTGGTTTTTGACTTTTTATGAATTGCAGTTGAGGTTGAACTTCAGAGTAATTTTAAAAATAATACAACCACTGGCTTTGATAGTGTAGGTTTTATTTGTATGTTTCAACATCGCTGTAAAATAAAAGCACGAAGTTTAGAAAAACAGCATGCGCTTGTTTCAAAGGGACGTAAAACTTTTGTGATGAATTAATACGCGTCTTTATCTTTGGTGGTATGCGCAAGTCGAAATTGCTCAGTATTAAAGTATGCATGAATATGCAATCACTATTGTATTGGTTTTGGGTTGTGTGTTATTAAATAATAATAATTAGTGGTGTCTCGTTTATTTAAGTATATTCTCAAATCTTTATAGCTAGGTGCAGGACACTACAACTGTCAAATATATTTTACAACAGCAGTTACAAAAGTTTAAGGCTCAAGAAAGAGGAAAATTGGTATGGCCTACGATTTTGACACCAAAACAAGATGATAATAGCAAATTTCGGCAAGAAAATGACGCTTGGGATTGATATAGCGCTGCGCTAGATTTATAATAGGATTTGAGTCATAGTTCCTAGGTACTTACTATACCACCATGACCGATGCTCGGAATTCATAATTTAATTTAAAGCACCTTTGTTAAATTGAAGATCTTAACATCCCCCCATCAACAAAAACTTAAATACATATTAAAACAAAACGCAAAAGTCAAACATTGCACGTGGGAAAAAGTATGTTTCTATTCAGGGTTGTCGCTCAGATTTTGGCCGTATAAATTTCTTTTTTACAGCACCTTGCTTACTATTGGTGGGACCTGGAGTTTCCAACGCTAAATAGGGATATTTAACGCGCTATCTATTACACTGGCACGAAGTTCATGATTTTGCTTCCTCATCTAATAAGGAGTACCTTTGAACATTTCCTTTCCTAAAACCAATATTTTTTCATCTCAGGTGCTAATATTTTAATAACGGAAGTTTGCTATAACACGAGATTGTTTGATTTGTGCTCTTACCTTAAAGTAAACGAAGCAAGCTATGAAATTTGTTATTTATACATAGCTGTTGTAAATTCCTAGCGAACTTTTTAGAGTTGTAATGTTCTTCTACAGCATTTTGTAGTCTTCTCTGTTATCAAAACTCCATACTCAAACACCTTTGCATGCCAGCAAACATTCCTGAATTGCGTCTGTTTAATAATATACTTATTTTCCCCCTCTAATCTTTTGAAAGCTGAAGAAGTGTAACCAAGTGTAACATTGACTGTTATTTATTGCTATTTGATCTCGGCGCTGTACACAAATACGTTGGTGGTTAATGTAACTTATGGCTATATAAACTGTAGTAAAAAGGGAAGCTAAAAGGTAATTTGAGCACCAAAAATGGAGTATCGTGTTCTCGTACAAATAGCCTACATTGCTACATATAATAATATGCGATCATTTAAATTTCAGTGTCTAGCTTAGACACACAATGCCAACTAAAGCCAATACATAACCTCCAAATTATCTGTTATACTAATGTCGACAAATTTGGTGAGAAGAACTATATTATTAAATTAAAATAGGAAATTTGTTTACAGTATTACACCAAATGTACCAAATGATGACCATTTTTATTACCATAATGTTTTATTTCACAGTAATTACAACAAAAAATTATAAAACCAGTTAATAAAAAAATATGTCAAATTCAAAAGGTCAATTTGCAGATAATTAGTAATGAGAATGGATTAAGCTGACACACCGACCCCGACTGGCGTAATGTTAGCATGTTTGCCTCTGTACCTAAGGGACGCGCGTTCAAACTCGATCGAGATCGGTAAATTTTTCAGTGCAGAAAAATTTAAAAAACATGCCTTATCCTCACGTAAGGAAGTAAAATCGTAGATCCCGTGTCAATGAGATGTTTGGCACGTTAAAAATCGCTACTGGTGGTGGAACACCTCCAGATTCCCCAAAATTCTAGTACGCATTGCGAAATGACTATATAACAGTTCTAGTCCAACAGGGCCAAGGGAAATTCCGCATCCCGAACCCTTACCCACAAAAACAAACAATCAAACAACAGCTAAGACTTGATTTCTTTTCATAGGCCACTGGGAACTGAAATTTGTATAATTTCATGCTATTGATAGGGGTAGTGAATTCAAGAAAGTGACAAAGTGGTGAGCATACTATCGCGTATTTCACTAATACGACTTGTGAAATTTTTCCAGTTAAACCTTTTTTCCACTCATTTTGTGCAATACAAGAAACGAGTTCTTTATGCCATTTGTCACACAATACAGCACTTTTATCAGCTCTGATAACTCAGTACATGCAGCATTTAGCATAAAATATCACTTAATGCCTTCGTTTATGTTGGCGTTTACAGCTAAGTTTTAATTAATGTTGAATTAACGTAGAGAATTGACTACATATCAGACAAAGTTTATTTAAATTTAAACATCAGAGCTACAATTGTTATGAAAGAAATCTAAGAGGAGGCTCTAATTTTTAATGTGCAATCAGACGTTGTGCTATGTATAAATTCACAATACACTTCATTCCTTATATATCTGTAGTGGACTTTATGAGATCATTGTTGGTCATGGTGCACGATTATTTAAATTATTTCCGTATTCAATGCTTTCTAGTACTCTAGAGTAATCTAAAGTATAACCCTTTTCTTTAAGAAATGCCACCAAATGTTTAGATAGGTTACCTACATTAGGATAGCAGGCGTTGACTAGATAGGTTTAATATTATTTTGAAGGATGACGACTACGTTTAAGAAAATCCTATTGCACTTGTTCATACGCTTATACTTGTTTTAACTAACCTCTTTCGATGTCTTTTGCAAATATTAGATACATTATTCACTGTCCTACACTGCTACAGTAATTACCTAGTACGAGTATTCTTTTATTGAAAAATGAATATTCCAAACTATCGGTAATTGAAAAGCTGTAAGGTTTTCTCTATTTACTTTTAAAGCTTTTCAGGGTCTGTACTAACTTTTGAAAGAAAGTTTCAGCCAATAGGATGAAATAAACTAGAGTTTCTATTCAGTTTTCTATTTTTAGAATATCTATTAAAGGATACGGTTGCTTTAACGCTCCTATAAAAACATAAATGCACAGTCACTGGATACATTATGTAGATGCGGATAATCCTTTGCCTAAGCTGGATTTATTATATTTAGAGAAATTACTTCAAATAACGTTATACTTGTATTATACCTTGACGGATAATAACTAGTACTTAACGAAGATTAAAGTATTTAACATCTTGTAGGATGTGCTTTGGTTACGGAAATGGCGCAGATTAAGAACAGATAATTAGAGCCTTAAAAGTATTACACACGTATAGTGGTAGTTACCAATCAATTTATCTTTATATAAAAAATGAAAGCAAGAAAGTTAAATACTCCGAAACCTAGTATTTTCTTTATAAGAGAATTTTGGCAAACCAATTAGTTTCTATATATCGACAGTAAAAACATGGCGAGAAGGATTGGTGTTAATTAAGGCGTACGGTAGCTCAGGGTATTTACGGAAATTAACTAAATTTTAGATGTACTTTCAGGGTATCTATATATGTATAGAGAATACAAACCTAACATGCTAATTCTTTAAGCAAAGAAAACATGTACAGTCATTTAATTAACTAAATGGCATTTTGTGGGTACCGCATGTTAGAACAAATGGGATGTTTTATAGGTTACTGTATTTTATCTTTTCAGCAAAAATATAAATGAAGTAGTTTTTCATGTTTTCATTAACTATAAGGAACTAAAGTTTTAAATAGGTACACCACGCTGTATTTCCCTTTGCAATTTAAATGTTATAAGATTTTCACACTGAATTCAAAATTCCAAATATATTTTATTTAAATTGACTAAAATATATTATCGGAAATTAAGTAGTAAATAAATTATTCGTAAATAATTATGTAATTGTTGCTAGAAAACGTAAACTAAATTACCATTTAACAAAAATCCTGTGTTTAATATAAATAATTTCTGTTAAAGTAAATTCGTTAATAAAGGCAATTTAAGGTAAAAATAGTCAAACTAAGATCATAAAAATAAATTAGGAAAGTTTTGTAATGTAAATCTAAAATTTAACCTTTATTACAAATGCTACTTAGGAATTAAACTGCGTGGCAGTGAATGACGTATAATATTTTTGTACGTTTCAAATATATACCGGGTGTTCATTAAACATGCCGCAAATATTTAAGGCGTGAATCTGGGAGTTATTTTAGTAATATTTTGTTCTCTAACGATTTTATGAAGTCGCTTTGTTTCGAAGATACAGGGCGAAAAAAGATTTTATGACAATAACAATATTTTATAACCTAATTATTACATGTAAGGCTGCTTAATCTAGAAGATCTGCTAAAAATGACTATCACCAGCCAGTATACATGAATCCATCCTTCTCCTCAATTACCGTCAAGCCGTTTCAAGCATGACACTATAGTCATCAAATATCCGATTCCTCAAATCTTCCTCATCATCAGGGGGCGGAATATATGCAAAGTGCATATATATGCATTTTTTGCATATTTTGTAAATTTTATAATGAAATGCATATTTTTCACAAATTATTATTT
>JAHWXV010076439.1:0-13745 GCA_024586415.1 Phrixothrix hirtus
TTTGCGTCTTTAATTAAATTTTGCCGAGATGCTCCTTTATTAAAATCAAAACGCATCTAAAGCCATAGTTAAGTTCAGTTTATTAAAAAGTATTTGTTTTGTATTATACTCAACATCCGTATAAGTATCAAATTTAAAACGAAATACAGTAAATATAAGAATTATTAAAATGCTACAATGTAATTCTAGTTCCAGTTCTAAAAAAACCTTAAAACTTTTCGCTGTTGCAATAACAAAATCGTTTTATGAGAGCGAGGCGCACAAATTAAGAAAAATCGGCATCGGCATATCCGAAAAGGGAGAATTGGATGAGTTAAAAATAGCAGAATGCGGATAGAATTTATCTCGAATACGTCTTATTTGTGAATTTAATTGTCGGCGTGTTATTTTGTTAGTTCCGTAATATTTCTACGTGTTCCGATAGTTTAGACACCGTCATCGGTGGATGTATGTATATGATACAAGGTTCCGCAGAATTTCTGGTGTAGGACCACTAGCAAGCTTGCTGAAGTAAATTAGGAGCTTCAGAGGAAAGCTGCTTCAGGAATTGCAACAGTTCAAAGCGTGGTCTTTGGGTAACGGGATCAGGAAAAATAATTTATATTTTCGGAGTGGACTGGTTCAGTTCGGTCTGGTAGAAGGTATCAGTTGTCACTGGAGTGCTCTCTTGTAACGGTTCGTAGTCGGTTATCCTAAATCGGGGGATGCTATGTATTAAAACGGAGAGACCCTCGAAAGTGGTCGCGACTTCTTATGTGAAACGATATTTTCACAATCGTGTAATAATTAAGCCCGGCGGAAATAACAAGATGGATAAAACTTTCAAAAGTAATTTTATTCATAATAACGGAAATAATAACTCAAATTAATACTTTCAGATATTTTGTACATATTTATAAGAAAACAATTGTGTTTCGTTAGGATCGAAAGCTGTCAAAGTAAAAGAAGGGGTTCGCGGTATTAAGTTAATTTTGTTAGAGGCGGAGCGTCGCTTTATGTTCCTTGCAAAGAAGCGCGTCCGTCCGGTAGAATTTTATGTGCTACTGTTACTTGTGAAGTTCTATTAAACAAGTTCAGTATCTTTTCAGGTGCAAAAGGGGTCACGTCGCTTGCGGACGTGTTCCTTTCGTAAAATAACTGAGGCGATTCAGGCGCTAGTGTCTTGTACTACTCATGACCGATACCACACGGCAGGTGAAGGTATCACGGGGTTGCTGACGTCAAACAGGCTCTCGCTACAAAGACAACACAGAGATGTTTGACGAGGGTGCCTGCACGGACCCTAGTGGCGCTTCTGCGTTCGCTACAGAGACAACACAACGTACGAGTGTCCCAGTTATGCTTTATTGTCGGGAGCCTTCCGCTACAGAGCAACATGTACGCTCTCGACAATAAGCTAGGCGGATCGGGTAATTCAAAGGGGGTTTCACCCTTTCGGATGGATGAACTAATTTCGCAGTTTTAAATTCTGCGACGACGGTTTTGAAATTATAATGTAAACAAATTGAAGTGGACGGTTTGCGTTCTTTGCAATTAACAAAGCGCTTTTTAATTCAATAAAAATATCTCGGCAGAGATACGTCTATTCTGTATCTATATAATAACTTCGTCGTAGTTCTAGCACGGGTCACAAGTGCTGGCGGTGTCAGCTCGAGTACGGAATGACAAGAACTGTCCTCTTTCGCCTGAAAGCTTCATTCTTTTATACAGAAATTGCTTACTTCGCTCTCTGTTCCTCGAACATTTTTGATAATTGTTATTCGGTCTTACACTTATTGATAAGCGTATCGCTTATATCCTTTGATTAGCAATTTATTTATAACGTAATATCGCGCAATTCCAATTAATATTCTCTAGTTAATTACATTCGGTTTTAAAATTGCTTTACGTTTGTTATTTATGTCGGTAGCAATTTTTATTCACATTTGAACAGTTATTTGATACTTTGGTTATTGCGTAATATTTCGTTATCTTTAAGTTTTACTTAATTACATTTTATATACATGCGGTTTAATAAACAATATTTTTTTGAAATTACTTCGCGGTCATTCACTCCCGGTTCACTTCTTATTGTCTTTTAAAATGTTTTATCAATTTAATATTCTGGTAATTTCACGGAAACGTAAGACACACGTATTTGTAGCAAATAGGATTTTGCGTCGATTTTCACATTAACATATTTCGCGGAAATGTTACAGAATTCCAAACAATCTGTTCGTCATTCCCTATTTGAGCTCGTTAACCTTCTACGTCGATATTCTTACGTCCGTAGTTCCGGAATAATTAGGGCGTAATCAAACCTTCTAGCACCGCGCTTTCAGTTTAATTAATTCAATACCAAATGTTATAAGTCTTACCATGGTGATCATGAATTTAACTACATAACTGTGGCGATTTAGATTGCTCAACTATTTTATCTGCTCGATATTAATTTACCGTATAATGTTTGTGATTTACTATTTATTTAGCCTTAAACGATTCTTTGTACAACCTAGTTAAAAATTTCTCGTTATTGAGCTCAAAACGCGTTATATCAAGATAATTGATGTTTTCTAATAGTTATTATAGGAAAGCAATGATGAGAGAACGCTGGGAAACCAATTATTCCTCGCACGTTTAAGTTTGTAAAGGCCACACACCCGATCGTTATTTCCGGAATTAGTAATGAGATTGTATTATGTGTCTACTTTTTATATTGTTATAACTGTCGTTTAGCTGTTATATATAAACTTGTTAAGTTCGCGCTTCATTTTATTGAATTTACCGTCACTAAGTTATTCAACAGGTCATATACTATTTAATATACGTGGTGAAATAAATAACATTCCCTCGTCAATAAGTAATGAACAGATTTAATGCAGTTGCATTTAGATACAATCGGTTGATGTAATTTTTTAAGTTTCTAAAACTTCAAGTAATGCATAGACAGTTGTATATTGGATGAATTCGAAAATAATTCGATTATCAATTCAAAATCTTGCTTGGCGCAACTTTTGGACGTTAATAATCACTAATAATTATATGGCACCGATACAGGGTAAGTCAAAAGGACTACTTCTTGTTTATTAATTTACGACATACGTTTCAAATACATCGACACTTCTGACATTAGCTTATTTAGTCTAGATTAGTTGTCCCGCTTACTGAAAAACTCTGCTTCCATTCCAGGTAAGACTATTTATCATTTTATAAATAGGATGTTCCATTAACCTAGGAAATTGTGACTCTGAAATGAGTGACGTCCTCAACTCACGAATTGTATTATTTCCTAAAGCGACCGAACACTATTATCGCCAACCCATGACCAACTCCACTGGTATCGTATCGAATCATCCGATCTCAACATAACACATATTTATTTATGTGTGTTCTGACAAACTTATTTTATATAAGTTTCTAGTTTTATTTAATTGTTCTCTGAGGATGGTTCTTAGATAGAGTCGAAACAAATGTAATATCTAATATTTTATTACAAAATATTCGATCAGGTTTCGTGTTTCAATAACCTTTTTATCTAAAATATACATCAAATCAAAATATAAACAATTACAGTGGCCTATGCAAGCTTTCATATTCTAAATGCTGGTTGTTAAACAAATTATTGCGCTTTAAACCTACTGGAGGTAATTTTTATGAAGATTGAAAATTGGAGATAGTTGAGAAGTAGATGTTGCAACTGGAGATTGCGATTATTGGGATGTAACTGGATTTGTGGATTGTGGGTAATACGTATTGTATTGAAATGGTGTTTGTTGCTGGTATTGGAAAAAAGCATAGGGAGGTTGTGAAGGGGGTGGTGATGTAAAAGAATAACAAAGAGCATCTCTATGAGTTTGAAAACTAATATTCATAGTCGCCCTTTGTACACTACTGCGGCTAGCAGATTAATTTTGAAACTTTGTGGTCATTGATTTTACGAATATTTATCCTGCTCTTTTGATGAAGATGATACCTAGTCAGGCATTTTTCTTATAATTTTGTTCCTTTGTTACTCTTTGTTGCAAAACTGGAGCATTATAGTGACGTCTTCTCAAGACTCGTTCTAGCTTTTTCGATATCGGAACTAATTAGTTAGTTATAGGTATGAATGGGAAACTAGCTAGGGGTAGACCGAGAAAGAGATAGCTGAATATGATTGAAGGAATTGTAAAAGGAAAGATAATAAAGAGTACGAAGAGTAGGGGAGCTTGCCAAAAACGTTGTATGAATTTAATGGAAGTAAAGAAGTGTGTAGGGACAGAAAAGAATGAAGAAAAATAGGGAATGGGTGATAGTAAAGATGGTAGCATTTATGCGTAAGTGTAGCTAGTTGTGGTGAAGGGTGGTGGTAACGATACAGGTGAGAGGGGGTTGGTGCATGGGGACACGCAGTGGTCGAGAATGTGGAAGCTTGGTATTAGGTTTTACCTATCCCGCTAAGGGAACGGCATGATTCGTAGTAGTAATAGTAGTAGTTATATATTATAAAGCTGTTGAATTGAAGTCCGCATTTTAATCTAAATTGAAGATATTCATTACACAAAATGTGCCAAAGTCGATGATGATGATATTTTAGGTAAAAAAGCTGATACTGTTGCCTAATTTGGATATTTAATGTCACTGCAGTTCTTTACCACAGGCGTGGCGTGAGAACTCGACCTGCTATCGCTATTATTTTACCGTTATAAACCTCCACATACGTAGTAACTATAATTTTCTTACAGGAAAAACGTTAGACATAAGTAAGTAAATCATTTACAAATTGTAAGTATTACCCGAACTGCATTAGAAGTACCTCTCCGGTGGCTTACGCTAAATAAGTAACTATTAAGCACCTCGTGGTAGAATTTATAACCTTTCGGTTGAAATAAGATTCCTTATCGTCTGTTTCTGGAAAAAATTAACCGTTAAGATATTTAGATAAGGTGGCGTCCAAAAAATATTACGACTTTTTCCCGATTTTTGACACTTGCAAACCGTTCATGAATTTTAGCAAATTAATTTTATCGTAAGCGTAGAATCCCCCATTTCTCCACTGAGGCGGCCGGAGCTGCTAGGTAATTCAGGGCAATCAGCATTTTAGACAGCCTTTTTGGGGCACAAAGAGCTTTCACGCCCGTTATACCTTGATGTTCCATCATGCAGTTGTTGCAAAATCTGTACCACTTTATTCTTTGTTTTATCTTCATTATCTGGAGTTTTATTCATGAGATAGTCCTGGATCAGCAAAGAATCCTATTGAAACCAGTAAACCGTAACAGCGGAGCTAAATTGGATTAATTTTTCTCATGTGGCTCTTAGATCATCATTCTCATATCTCAGAAGCAGCTTCAGATCAGAATCATTTTCTTGATCTTGTCTCATCTTTTCAGATTCCGTTGACAGAACTTTTACAGAAAGAGGAATTTTCTGCCTTCAATGATATTAATAAAACACTTTCTATTTAAGTAAGTGAAAAAGATATTTGTAAAAGTATTCTTCGTTAATAATTATTTACAGGTAACACGTATTTAGTTCAGACTTTAACATTACTTTTGCTATAATAGGTAATTACACCTTCGTATGCATTCAGAACCTACAGCAGCACAGCATCGATACTAACATGACCTGCATTAGTGTCCTCTATTCTAGGATAATTGAGTACAGGTACAGTTGCCAAAACCCGGTTAAGCGTATCGAATAACTCTTGACAGTTATTGTTCCCTAAATAGTTGGTCTCGTTCTATTGGTTTTTCGAAAACCAAATTACCGATGAACTTAATTTTCTTTCGAAACAGCCTGCACTTTTTTAGGCAAAGTTGGAAATGGATACTGCGCAATTTTAGAAACATCTCTTCAAGATTTCTCAGGTGTTTATCATAGAACATCATCTAACTACACCAGGCATATTTGCCAAAACATGACTCTCAGGAACAGTTTTTTCAACCTTTCAAACGCCAATGGGACATGCACAGGCCAAACGGCATCACAGTGAATTGCTTCAGTCCCGATCCAAGATAGATGCTACCATCTTCTCGCATTTTATGTCTAAAGTGAAGAATCACTTGGAGTTGGAATACATTCCAATGTATCATGAATTCTACATAGAAGGTTACGATGCTCAAGCGGCTTTAATCTATACTCAATCTAGTATCGCCACAGAGCTGGTGATATCCATGAACTAATGAACTGTACCATATATTTTCTACTTGGTTAGGTCTTGAATTATTTTCTCGGTTTTATCTCATTTAGATAAAGGGGCCTTTTTGACTGACATATCGTCTGAGAATATTCGATATTGTTTTATACATCACTGCGTTTATTCTTCCCTCAATGGTGAAGATATCAGCGTATCTTTCAATTAGTTGACCAGCCGTTTTCTTTTCTTCATAGGACAACTTCCACTGAAGATATTATATGACACTGTGTTTAAATAAATGCTTTACATACACAATGTTTTCGTTGGGGCTCAGACAATGTAGCAATTTAGCGTCTTTCTCCAATGAAATCTGAAAATTATTGATATTCATGTATCGCACGGGTGTTATTTCCTTGATCTCAGTCACAATTCCGTATGATTGTTTCGCAGATGAATGGAAATTTCGTCATTGTAGGCTACTGTTCGTGAAATCTAACTTGAATCCAAACTGTGGCATTAAAACCATACTCAATATTACAGCAATTCCAGTATCGGCTGCTAGTACTCAGTCTACTCAGCTTCTACAACCAATTTTAGTCTTTGCCATAATTTCACCATGAAGAGTTGTACGATTTCCTGTAGCTATTTATAATCGTATTCTTGACGATGTCTGATTTCCCACTATCGTATTAATCTCAATATCCCGGAATATCTAATAACTTTTTCCTTCGATTGTTCAATGAGTTTATAGACTATCCCAGTTGTGTCGTAATAATGCCAGTTGGAATATCGATGTTTGTGCCTTAACATCGATTTTTTTTGTTCATTTTGATGGTCTGTGTTCCTTTTCTTATGCGTATTTCCCACATCGTGATCTTTGTATTTTAATTTTCCTAGTTTCCAATTTCTCAACATCATGCTAATCTTCTACTATTAATCGTACGCAAACATGGCTCCTTGATGGTTGTTAGACCACTTTGGAATCTAATGTATGAGGCAAGGTTTTTTGGGCAAGCTAATCTTAGTCGCCTGAGTTTTTGAATTTCACGGACTGCCCACCCTAAGTTACTTGATGGAATCGTCTCGGGATGTCGGATACGATAATATGACTAATGGTGCAATTTCGGTTTCGAATTTCTAAGAGTTTTCAGCAACCTTTTAAAATCTATTCACCAAATCATCATATAAATTTGCTGGAGGTGCTTATCTCCTTAACGCATTTCAAGTCTTGAAACCAGATAGTCAAAATTGTTTTATAAATCATCTGGTATAATTTGCAAAATGTCCAAAGTGTCACTAAGAAAGCGCCGCCTTTCCATTTATGGCCCACTTGGATTTTGCTGCTACCCTAAATTGATTATAATAGTTGATCCAAGGCGTTTCCCAGTTACGTGTGTGACTGCATGTGTTTTCTGGAGTTTGAGACACCATATTCTACGATAGATAAATGCATGGTTGGTGTTTCATTATTGAATAATTTTTGTTTTGGAAAACTAGATCTTTTGTAGTGGATAGGAGAATAAACTTTTGGCTACCTCATCAACCTTTCCGCAATGTCTTCGATTTCCTCATCTAATTTACATTGATTTGATGTAATTTCTTCTTGTAGTGTATTTTGATTTGATTTAACTGATAAAATTTCTTCCTGTAATTTATTTTGATTTGATTTCATTTCATTCTCAGATTTATTTTAATTTTACCAAGTTTTTTATTGATTGGAATACGTTATATCCTGCATTTTTGCTACATTTCCAGTAGCAAGTCTATATTTTTATTTATAGCTTTTGTGACTGACAAAATATTTAATACTAACTTAGAATTATTTATTTTGTCTCATTAATTTATTTACAATTTAGATCTAATTATTATACGTAGACATTTATTTTTAATATGTATTTTAAAGGATAATGTATCGGATAATTTGTTTACACAGCAGTATCAAATTCAGAACTTTAACTAACTGAGCCGATTCATCTATTTATACCTAAACTACAACTTCTAGAATATTCCACAGAGGTCGTGAAAGTTTGATTTATTTAAACCGGTAATTCGTTGTAGGGCATAACTGATTATTGAAGTAACTCCAATTCGAGAATGTAGTATTTTGCGATATTGTGCGATGTACAACGGCTATAAATTTTGAACAAAGATATAATTTGAGGAAATAATGAGATGTTTAATAATCTATTGTATTAATGATATGTAAATTGTCCTCACTTTTTCGCTACAGAAGTACAATGTCATCTGCTGTTTAATTTAGGTATAATGCTGTTGCGAAAAGCGCTGCCAAAAGGTATTACCAGTAGATTATACCTATTTTGGTACACATGGCCCTCCTTTTCACCTGCATTTTCCTGATGAGATTGTGCATCTGAACAAAGATTAGTTAAAACGTCTTTGGAATATTACAGAAAACGTAGCTGCCGATATATGTTTTTGGTGTTGTTAGTAATGCCTACTTCTAAGTCAGAAGAGCATGAAATTGTTTCGAGGCTATGACTTTTATATAATCCGGCGCCGAAAGGTGTACGATCGGATCCCTTCTTAGCAGGGGCTTGCGAAGTAGCTAGTGTTCAAAATTATCTCCATTACAATTCATATAATTGCTGCCACTTTTATATTGATTTATCTGGTCCCATTCTACTAAAATATTTACATCATTGGGAAACATTCTTCACTATGGAAAATAAACTGAAGTTGCACAGCAGTAGATTAGATCTATGAGGAGTGGGCTTAAGCAATTGTACGCCGGAGATTACTAAAACGTTCTGCGTTAATTATGCCTCATTTGATCCATGCATTCTCGTAGTGGTAGATATAGGGGTTCATTTTGAAAGACGAGTGGAGTTTTTTCAATTTTTTAATGAGATGTATGGGAAATTTCAGACTGATTTTCGAGCACAACTCACATTAAAATGGATTTAGTTATAAGATACACCATCACTATTTCTTCGTTGTTGACCACAATTTTTGCGTCTCACTTCGCTGGCGTCTCCTCACTTATAAATAATTAAACTGTATTATTGCGCTTTGATTTGACGTCATAATATTAAAGGCAAGTTTTGTTATCCATAACCATAACAAAGTTATAGCCTATGTAAAAAACAAATATTTAGTTTGACTTAGCGTTTAGAATAAACCGCGACTGATATTCTACGAGTTCTGTTAAGAAAAAACTATGGCATAATTTCAGTATTATAATTCATTACTAAACTATTTAACAACGGAATCACCTTCTTGTGAAGTAGGAAAAGGTTAATTAGGTTTCATGATTTACTGTTGTATAGCTTTTGTAGTAAACATGCAATCCTTTTTTACAGCATTATGGTACAAAATTTAAATTACTTCGATAATACGTAATATACTTTTTACACGATAGAATATTATAAATCTATTATTTAGCTTCAGGTAAAACTGGAGTTTCGTTTTTAAATATGCATTCTTTAAAATAATGTATTTGGCAACATAAAAATAGGTAATTTTCTTTTTATTATTTATTCCTAAATTCAGAGGAAAGAACATGCCATCGTAATTATTATTTGCCCTGAAAATGTAACATTGTCTAATGTACACTTGATATTTGGAGAAAAATGAATAAACTTATGAGAATAATAATTGAAGCAAGATTTTGAAGAGCTCATTTTCCAGGAAGTCTTCAGACGATTGTGATAGATTGCTGGACTAAGAGCATCCTAACAATTATTACTGCCAGTCTTAAGCCAAAGTCTTAAGAAAAATTCTGAAATACTTCTTTGGTCTTTGTTGATCAATAAACAAATTGAGCAGCAGCAAGAGTTATTATTACAGTGGTATCCAGCGCTTGCAAACATTTACATGAACCTTAATTTGAAAAATTAAAATGCTTAGCAAGTGCGACAACTCAGGCTTTGTGTCGTGGTCATAATTATAGTCCTTCGCTAATTATTTTTAGCTAATCGGCTATGTTGGTTTTGTTCAGTCGAAGAATGATGGTCGCAGGTTCTGCGAACTTTCCTTGGCGTGATATTTAGTTATTATTTAGGACGTGCATGTATACCGTCAACTTCTGTAATGTTTTTTATTTATTTACGGGAAAAGTTGTATATTCATTGAGGATCTTCCTCCTGGTTTCCTTATTATATTAACCTTGCAATTAGATTAGAATAGCGTTCTAAAACAATTATTTTCAAAGTATTAAATTCATATTATGTACATTTCTATTTACAAATATTACCTATGGTTAGGAACATTCTGTATTTATGCTAACGGGTTCTAACCAAGTAACGACTAACAACGTGCAGCAGGCTTTATGTGTGGTTTGTTATTAGACAATCGTAATTGAGAAATTTGTTTGCGCTAAGCATAGAGTTTCGATTTGACTTAAACAATTTTAGGTAATCTTAATATTGTTTCGATTTTGGAATAGAAGCGTCCTTAGGTCGTTATAAACCTCTGGATCTAGGTAAGCATTTATCTATTTCTCTCTCCGACGAGCATCCTTAGAAACACAGAATAAATAAGGGAGCTACTACAGATCCCAGAACTTCGAATATTGTATCGAACATGTTTGATGAATGCTGCTTTATGGGAGATTTTGTTTATTGTTCAAAATTAGTTTAAATAAATCGTTAAGTTAAAATGTATTTTGTGCATTTATAGTAATGTCCTTTTCTTATTTGTGCATTACGATATGCCCAAAACGCCAATTGTTTTATTCGCTCTCGTAATTAAGCAAACAGAAGCCTTGCTTTAAAAAATTAAAACCCACATTGAGGTCGAAGGTCCTTGTAGTCTATCAGTTCTACAAAAGCATTTAAAAGCAGAATATCAACCCTTCCTAGGTAAACTTGAATTTTAAGAAAACCTCGAACAATTTCCTACTGGATTATCTGAATATGATCATATAAAATCCGCACAAACGATCTAGGCCTTTTATTTCAAATTGAATTCCACTATTTAAATAGCGAGTAACCATTTTCGCCAAATGTCAAAAGGAAGATGTACATTATGTCTTTGCAAGCAAATCTACAGGGTGTCCCACCGTCATGCAGGTTGAAAGTATATAGAATGGAGAGATTAAAGTAAAATTTTGGTAAATTATCTCGTGTTACTTGTTCTATCTACTAAAAATATTTTCAAGATGGCGGTACTTCCGGTGATACCGGAAATTGCCCCTAATTTCGTTATTTTAAATAGAATGTCTATATTTTTTTTCATATTATAAATCTGCATAAAATTTAATGTAACTTTTATATAGAAAGTATTTACATAACTTATAGTTTCCGAGAAAAAAATTATTTTCCTTTCTCAAAGACCAAAATAGAGGCTTTAATAATACCGAATTACTCTAAACTGGAAAGAGATACAATTATGAAATTTTTAACGAAAAATTAAATGATAATAAGATATGCCACTGCATAACTAACTTTTTAAAAATCCGTTGTAAGGGAAAGATAATGAGGCTCCTTTACAACTGTCCGAAAATTGCCATTTTTTTAAATCGGACTTGTATGTTTTTGTTATCGTGTTCGATAAATCCCATATAAGGTATCCCTATACCTAAATGCGATAGTTTTTTGGTTGTTTACCATTTCTCTTGTTGTCAAGAAATTTCACATACATATTTATTACGGAAGTTGTCTTTGGAATACAATAAACAAAATTAAATTTAAACCCTCATTGTATCAGTAGATATTCTAAACGTTAGTTTTTATAATTATTATTATATATGTTTTTGAATAGTGTTTAATTGTTTTAACATTTTATTTTGGTAACTTGTACCTAGTTTTGCCACTGTATTATTTGAAATAAAACTTTTTGAACGTATTAGTATATAGTGAATGTTTGGTACCTTTGCTTTGATTTTTGGTAATTTGTAAGATTTAATATTCGAATTCGGATATTTTAAATTTTTTTTCATACACGGAGAGTGCCAGAAAATAATTTTACGCACTTGTAGGACATTTAATGAAAAATATTCTCACTTATCCCTATGGCGGAAAAAAATTCCGAAGAATTGAAAATTACGAACAAGTCAACAAGCCAATCGTATTACCTAAACCAGTCATAAGAGACGAACTAAGAGAAGCTAGTGTTTTAGGTTATTTTAGCGTGAATCTGCAAACATCAATTCGATCTGAATAGCCCAATCTTGGCTGATTGCGTAATTCTATTCAAAGAATATAGAAAAATCATAAATGGCATGATTTTAAATTGCATACCGTCCAAGCATTAAATATTCACGATCCTGGTAATCGAATCGAATATTGTGAAATGATGGTTATCAAAATGGAAGAGGATCCAGATTTCTTAGAAAAAATAATTTGGTTCGATGAATCAAAGTTTTCTCGTGAAGGAGTTTTAATCATCATAATTCACACAATTGGGCCAGAGATAATCCTCACGCAATAACGGAGAGAAATATTCAATAAAAATTTAGCTTTAATGTATTTGCAATGCTAATGTGTGATA
This sequence comes from Phrixothrix hirtus, assembly GCA_024586415.1. Lineage (NCBI taxonomy): Eukaryota > Metazoa > Arthropoda > Insecta > Coleoptera > Phengodidae > Phrixothrix > Phrixothrix hirtus. The sequence continues at coordinate 12,548 of JAHWXV010076439.1, forward strand.
GGCGTTTTTTATTTCATTTATAACGACAATTTAACTAGTAGAAGATATCTGGATATTTTAAAAAATCAAGTCCAAGAATTTTTATGTAATTTATTATTAGCGCAGTTAATGGCATGTTGGTTTCGACTAGATGGTGGCCCAGCACATTGAAATACTGTTGTTATCTAAGTACTAACTGATATGTTTGATGATAGATGGATCCGTGGTCTTGGTACTTGGTTGTGGCCGGCAAGGTCACCCGACCCAACACCTCTAAACTTTTATTTATGGAGAAAAATTAAACCGGAGGTATATGATACTCCGTCCAAACCAGAGAAGATTTACAAACTCATGTTGTGAATTATTTTAATAATTTGGATCCCCGAGAGATAAGGAAGGCGACAATTCAGGACGTTCGATTAAGAATTTATAAATGTTTGGAGGTTTATGGTGTCTTGTTTTGAAAACTTGTAATTAAGTTAATAAATGTTTAATTCACTTTCATTGCATTTTTGTAACAAACCATAGCCTACCAGGGTGGAAGCCGTAGAAACTTAGGAATTCTAAGGAAAAGCACAATACCTCAAAAAATATTGAAGTTGCGTATAATAACATCTGGTATGAACAAAAACTTATTAAATTATTTATCGGTTGAGTGATAAAAAATTAGTTGTCGCGTTAAAAAAAATTAAATTCGTAACTATTTCCGATAATTTCGGAAGTATGGCCTTCTTGAAAATGTTTTCACCTGAAAGTTCAGATGGCACTTGGTAATTGTGCAAGGTTTTACTGTACTATCTTTTTTAGTTCTTTGTATATTAGTAATTGTAATTTGTTTATTATAATCCAAAGCCAACTTCCGTAATAAATATATGAAATTTCTTGCCAACAAGAGAAATGGCAGATAACTAAAAAAATATTGCATTTAAGTATAGGGATACCTGATATGGATTTAAAGAGAATTTAATTCTCTATCGAACACGACAATAAAAACTTTCAAGTTCAATTTAAAAAAATTAACGTTTTGACGATTTTCGGACAGTTGTAAAAGAACCTCATTATCTTTCCCCTGCAACGCACTTTTAGAAAGTTAGTTATGCAGTGATATACCTTATTATCATTGGTTTTTCGTTAAAAGTTTCATAATTGTATCTCTTTCCAGTTTAGAGTAATTCGGTATTATTGAAGCCTCTATTTTGGTCTTTGAGAAACGAAAATA
>JAHWXV010076441.1:0-12836 GCA_024586415.1 Phrixothrix hirtus
CCCAACTACTAAAACCTTTTAATTAGCTTAAATTATAAGCGTAACAGCGATTTCAAATTCTAAATTGCATACACTGCCAAGCTGGTAACAAACATTGTATAACCGAGGCTTCTAAATTACCTGAGACATGTATATAAATTTATACGCCCACGTTACGTATAAGATTTTTGTACGATCAATAAATTAAGTTAAGTAAGGATTTTTAAATTCAAAGTTTGACATTTAAACGTTTAATTACGAATGAGGCAGTTTAAATTATGCTACTACTAAGCTGTGCAAAAGTATATTATTGCAACCCTAAGATGGCAATAACGACTTAGGGAATCGACAAATAATGGTAGTAGATAAAGAAATAGGTCCGATCCTTTAAAACTTTAATTATAAAGCAGGCTGTTAAGTACGATTCGAAGTTAAAAATTTCGAACATGTATAAAATCCCGATAACTGACCTAATCCTATGTTCATTATATTTTTTATACCGAAAGAAAATAAATTTGAAATTACTTAGCGCATTCCGTAATCGTAATCTTGCTATACATATACATCCATAGTTAAATAAATCTAGCGAAATCGAAATTCTATAACAAAATAAACACCAAAAAACCGAAGGTGAAATTATATTAATATGAGAAGGTGAAACTATAACAGAAAATAAACACATACTTGAGATGCCGTCGGTCCTGTTTTACGCATATTAGCATTTAGTAACAATGGAGCGGTGGGCCCCTCAGTATCGTGAGTACGCTGTCATGGCGTATCATCAAAACGTCAATTCTTACAATTAGGCGCATGGTGCTTTCCTAACCATTTCGACATCCATCGCAATTGACCAGTGCGGTCTACCCATGCGATTGAAAAGTGGCTTGATAACTTTAAAGACGCTACTTTAACGTCAAGAAAGAAGCCTAGGAGACCAAAAACCGTGCCTGCGCGATCGGAAGAAACCCGCGTCGTGCAGTTCGCCAGCTTAGCACTGTACTTGGGCTTTCCAATACAAATATTAAAGATGTTATACAAAGCGATCTAAACCTTCGTCTATTAAAATTCAAATTGCTTTAGGCTCTTAAAGAATCTAATTGAGGAAGTCGAAGACGATTTTCTATTTAATTAATCAAGCCAATAGTTTATATATAAATGACTAAGTTCATCTCTATTTCCTCGATTAGGCTAATAACCAGAACTTTTGGTTTTGGTGTGACGTAAATCCTAGACAACTACATCGGGAACCTTTTCACCTCACGTAAGTTACTATGTGGTGGGCTTCTGGGACCATGGGACCTTCCTTCTGCAAAGATGCTCTTGGAAATGCCGTGACAGTAACTTCACATAGATACTTGATATTTTGGAAAAATATTTTCTCCACAACTTACATAGCGCGAAGTAATGAGCAAACATTTCTTCAACAGGGCGGAGCAATCTCCCACACACCGAACGTAAGCAGGGATGTTGTTGATTCTTTACTTCCAAATTACGTAATATCGTAAATGAGAATATCTAACCCCCTCCCCCCCCAGTTCATTGGGCTGCAAAAGAATAAAGTGTATCAGGGTAACCCACAACGAAAAATTGGGCCCATGCATGAATGAATCCGATAGAATACTACTTGGCGCCTACTGGCTATGCTGCCGATTGTGATAATAACTTCGAGGCCAGGTTGGAAGAATGTATTCGCCATAATGAACACCGTCTAACTAGTTATTTTTAAAAAATTTTGGTTTTCCATCTTCATACCTACTTTTCTCTAATGCTTTTCTATGTACTTTAATTGGGATCTCTTTTTCGGTACGTATGCATACCATAATACCAAGCTACCAAAGAGATCAACTCACATTACATATTTAATATTAGTCTGAAATCTGCTAGACTTCGGATCACGCTCAAACAGAGACTTCTATTATTCCATTTAATGAACTAGACCTATTATTTCAATTTTGCAAATAAATAGTTTCAAGGAAACCTTAACAGTATTTTTCACATATTTAGTCCTCTTGTTAGTTTTACCCAGGGTGCTTATACTCGTTCAACCGAATATTGCATTTTAATATAACTTGAACTAATTGTAATTATCATAATTGGATTCATTATTGCGAACTTTCACTAGTTGTGATGTTCTCTTACAACTAGTGTAATTTTATAGGGCTGCTAATTTGATAATGTGGGACTGCTAACATCTACCGACATGTGAATTTGGCCCTCAAACAAGAAAAGATGGTCCACCGTTCATTTGGGTTATTTTTGCCAATTTCCCTCATTTCCAATTAATGCAATCTTTGTTGGTCGAAAAGTCAGCAATTAACTCTACATGCTATATCTAAGCTCTCATAGGAAATAGTTATATTAAATGAAAAAAATTAGGAATAAACGTTAGAAACACCATGATAAATGTTGGTATCTGCGATTTTAATTATAACAGTGCTTAGATTGCGATTATGTAATATTTAATACATAAATTTTCATCGTATTGCTATATTTGTAGCGAGAAAGACAAAATATGCTTAAATTTATTTTTGTATGTTAATTGTGGTCTTTTTCCCTGACAAATACGTTGCAATTGATTTTATTAATCTATTAGAGTATATGAACAATGCGGCGCAATTGTCGATTTAGCAATTCTAATTGTTTACAATTGTAATGCATTTTGGAAAAATTTATATATCCCTGTCTTAAACATTAACAATAAAGTTTTAACCGTTTTACAGGAATGTTATTTAGATAGAAAGTTGTATACAGGTGCCATCTAGCGTGGTACTACATACAGGAATTGCCTATTAACGTTTAAGTAGAATGTTTATTAAGCTTCTATAATATTTTTATCCTAGTATTAAAAATAAAAAGATAAAAGCATATTTTCGTTACATGGACGTTAAACATTTTATCTGAGCTATATAAATAACCATCATCAATTTATTGTTCGCTTATTTATATAAATCGTCCTTTAAAAGCTATGCGTTCCCGTTAGTCAAGTCCATTCAATACGTTTAAAGAAACTATCTTACATACTTATTTTCACTACCTTAATTTATTTTTGGGTTTCCATTTTATATACTTTAAGACATGAACGCGGTACGGTACAGCTAGAGACATTTGCATATTTTATTAAATATGGAAAATACAAATAGAAACAACTTGTACGTGAAAATTATTCCTTACATCAATATCAAATTTTATTTTCCTACAGTGAACTTATGTGAATTGCCCGATATGCACATTTAGCTTCCATTTAAAACTTTCAATTCAGTTTTGAATTGAAAAGCTTTCTTGTCAGTTTAATAATTTTTCATTTTATAGGTTGGAATATTCACTAAAATTTTAAATTTTCTCTAATAAAAGCTATTAAGTCATGATATGGATTGCTATAATACAATATCTTGAGTAAAACAGCAGCTGAGCATTATAAAAACGTACATCGGAAAACATTAAATTTATAATGAGTTGTAAGGAAAATTTCTACAAGACTAAATTTTCTGTATAAGGAATACAACCGGTTAATGGATTAATTTCCTTTACCCTAACTTATAATCTAGATTAATGTCATATTTGATGCGTTATCGTACGATTTTCTGTGACAGCGACTTACAAATGTATCTTCTCTGTGCTAAAAACGCGAAACTAACTTTCGGGGATTTTCCGCCTCATGTCTATAAATACGAATAAACGTCAGAAATCTTTAAACTAATGTAAATTTTTTCAACTGTCACGTTCTAAATCTTAATTGATTTACATTACTATTACTTTTAGTGGATCTAAGGACAAAAAACGCATTCCTTTTTAAAGACCTTAGGATTTTATTTACTGTTTTATAACTTAATGTTTACGTTAAAAATTAAATTCAGGTAATGTGCTCTAGTTGCAATAAACTAAATTATTGAATTAGGTGGGATAAGATACAAAAATTACTAGAATAAATAAGTGTCTTCTAATTTTAACAATTACATTGACGCTATTTATAAAAATATTGTATTTCAATATTTTCAAACCTCAATTTTGTAGGACTTTTTCAATCTAAATCAATTTAGCTAGTCATTCACTGCGACAGTTCTATTCCTATTCTGTTGCATGTTTTCAGAATTAAAGGTATCGGAGGTGTTTTAAAATAAGCGTTTAAATCAAAATAGAAAATCAATTTCTAATCTGTGCATTTTAAAAGCCCAGAAATTTTTAACACAATGTAAACATATATTGGTACCTAAAAACTACTGACGTATCACGTCTTATTATATTTTATATTCACAACTAACGAACAAACTATTCTTTTGTTAACAGGGTTTAAAGGACATTTTAACATCTAACATGGAGAGCTCTCAAATAACACAACAGTTATTATGTATCAGAAGAAAAGTACATTTTAACATCTAACATGGAGAGCTCTCAAATAACACAACAGTTATTATGTATCAGAAGAAAAGTATTCAAATATATGTGCGATGAAAGATAAGTTAAACTTTAAACACGGAAATAAAATAAATACACAGTTCTGCGATGAAAATATTTTCTGAAAACTAAGCATTGTTCCTGATGTATTATTTTTGGACACCGATTTCAGAAAAAATAACCAAAAAATTCCATCACGTATAGCTTTTTCACAATATGAAATTTTCGGTTTTCAGTCTTTGTGTTTCTATGAATATACAATTAACATGTAAGTTATTTTTGTTCGCCCGCTAAAATTCATTAATATATACATATAACTAATATTTTTTGTTAATTTATAATAAATAATTAATAAAATCAAAAACTATTCTATACACATAAATAAAAAAGGGAATAAATGAAAACAATAGTGCAGACAATGAGGTGAAGCTCATTCATTATGTCACTTCCTGTTTAGACAGACATGTGGCACCAACTGTAAACACAGACGTTACTGGCGCCAGGGACGCTGCATTTGATACATCCCCCACTGTTCCGGTTTAAATGTTTGCTGATTTTTATGTTCATTTAAGGTCGAAAATACGTGTTTTTATATGAATTTTCTTTTCCGATTAAAAGTTTCGTTTTTGTCAATTGAAACATCATACTATTTAATCAGTGATTAAAATTGATTTTTGGACAGTTTTGTAAAATGGCTACAAGAGGCTGTTCTAATGACGTTAGCAAATGATATGTAAATATTTCTTGAATTTGAACCAATAGGGTCTTGCCTAATTCCATTTGTTTGAACTTTCTCGTTGTCGATGTACGCGACCCTTTACCTGTGGTCAATTGCAGTTTTTTCGGAAACTGTCTTCATATTTAATTTAAATGGTTATGGCTCCTGTTTAATGTTTTCATTATAGTAAATTTCATATTACGTGAATTCTTCGATGTTTATAAAGTTATTTATTTAAAATTAAACTAGAATTTTGAGACTATTTAATTATTTTGGGAAGGTTTCTGTAGTTATTTTAAATTAATAAGCCATTTTCATAAAATTAATTACTTATAATTACGTAACAACGAACATTATAATGTTCTAAATTCAAATAAACGCTATTCTACATCTTTGACCTTGTTATAACTTGAAATTCTAAAAATAGCTTCTACGAAAACGTTTTAGAAGTTATTTAAATAAGTAAGTAAAGTTTTAAACAAGTTACTTGGAGAAATTTAAACAACTCGCGTAACATCCAATAAACGAAAATTTAACTAAAACTGCTTTAATAAACACACAGGTGCTAAATTAGTCCAAAATATTCTGTTGGATTAGACGAAAGATCTTATAACTATCTTTTATTTTACGAATCCAAATTGCATCAAACGTATCCGTACTAATACAGAGATGTATAATTATATACGTCATTCAGGTATTCCATTTCTATCATTGCTGATTTGTATATTGGTCAGATTATTTGATAAGTACTTTTCATTTCTTTTTTAATTTTTAACTTTTTTATAATGTCCCGTTTATTTCTGCTTTCACCTGACTTAGCCAAGAAAGTCATTTTGTTCCTAAAGTACATAAAAGTTTGCAAGTGTTCCATCTGCAGCGGAAATTCATAGATTTGATAAACCGAATTATGAAAACCTTAATTGAAGATGATAATTCTGTAACTCTATAAAAATAAAACTCTACTAGTAGATATCGATATCAAACAAGGATAGTTAAAACAAGAAACTTGCAAGGAATTCGAAAAGTTAATTCAAAATTCAAGATTAGACATACTTTTTCACTGGAAATTTTATTTATTTATATTTAAATATACGTAGTGCAAAATATTTCCCTTTACATAGTCGGTAAAATTTCATACAGTAATATACGATGTATAGTTATTCAAGCAAGTAGAAAAGACGAGGTGATTCCCCTTAAAGTTTCCGGAACCAGACAAAGCTGGCTGGTTGCATCTGTCACTTGTAGGTCAGTTTGAAATCGGGTTACTATAACACGGCTAGTGCTTAAACCGAGTAGCATATTAATCTCAAATTTCGTGTGAATTGAAGAAATAGCTGAATAAATGTTTGCAGGTGATCTACAGTGATAATTTGATGTCACGTACGCGAACGTTTGAATGATACAAATGATTTGACTAGAGATGAGAGAGCATAGAAAATAATGAACGATCGACTTACCCCATTAGAGCAACATTCGAACAAAATTGTAGCACGTGTCAAATTTGCACTGGAATATGGGAACAGCTTATCGTCGAGTAAATCACACGCTACTAGGCTAATTGCAGTGAAGTCAGTCACTAAAATAAATGTTTGAAGACTACAAAAGTAGTCGAATTCTGAAAACTTTGTGCACTACTGATTTCGACGCACTGTCCAGGGAATTATTTTAGAAACTCCCTGTATATAGATTTTACATTGTTTTACACTAGGAGGAAAATCAGAAGACTACGTCTGTTTGCAGTTACTGGAGCTAAAGGAATGCTGAAATAAATGATATTGTTGTATGAACACAATTTTAGAAACTTTAAAAATGGAGAAATAGTCCCTTTTGACTCCTTCTGTATATTACAACTTGTAAGGTGTTTAACAATTTAAACTATAAGGCTGAAGGCGCTGAAGTAGAAATTGATGCCAATAAATTAATGACAATAGTGAACTTGATTTGAGTTGATCCTCTATATGGTCATATTTTGCTTATACTTAAGAGGGATATTAAACCTCAATGTCTATGAGAGTAACTAGCTTTATAATGTTAAATAGAATGATAGGATTCCTTTTGAATGCCCTTGTATTTTAGAAATGTTGTGATTAGATATTACAGGAATTTAGTACAAAGTCAATAAAACAGTTTGTAAACTGTAACATAATAAAGGAATGCAACGGTGGTCATCACATAATAAAAAACACAATGCGTACTTGGAATAATAAATTCTTAATAGTAAACGTGGAATTAGCACCTAACTATTATTGATGCCTTTATTATTTCAGGTATGTCTAATTGAATAGATACTGATGATTACGATTTGTGCATAAACATGAAATAGTTATTGCAACCTAGTATTTTCTGAGCTTAGAGTAAGCTTTTAGTTATTAAAATTAATCACAAAATATATAAAATAGCAAAATTTAGAAACTCCCAATGGCTAATTAAATTAATTTTAAGTATTTGAGCAAGGAAAACTGTATTTAGTGCAATTTACGACGCTGTTTCAAATGAAATCCGGATTTGGTTTGTAACACTGTTTTTATTGTAAAAAATTACTAGTAAACATATTATTTCTCTACGTAATCTCCTTGCCTCTCAATACACTTTTTCCACCTGTCGACCAATGCGTCAATTCCATCTGAGAAAAACTTTTTGGGCTGCTTGCGAAACCATTTATGCCCGCAAACCTTATGAAATTTAAAGTGGTTTACAACAATATTATGAGCTGAAGCAATGCTAACATGAATTTTTGAAGCGACTTCTTTAAGTTTAATTCGCCTGTTTTGATAAATCAGCTCTTGAAACACTGCTATGTTCTCTGGAGTGATTACACGATTCACCTATCCCGGGTGCGGAATGTCTCTTACACTCTCAGTTGCGTTTTTAAACTTATTGACCCATTCGAAAACATTTTAACGAGCCATACAACTATTTTCAAATACATTTGTCATTCTTTTATCAATTTCAGATGGATTTACAACGTCAGCAGTTAAAAATCTTATAACTGAGCGTATTTCTTCGCTGGTGGAATTATTTAGCGACGACATTGCGAACAATGATGACAAATGGATGCTGCAATTGTTTTATTTAATAAACTAAGTAGTCATAGGCTACCCAGATAATTTTACTTTAAAACTTCATTCAATGTACTTTGTAACGGTGACACGTTTGCATGCTCTACAGATCCAGTCCGGATTTCATTTGAAACAGCCTTGTAGAAATGATATGATTCAACAACTGAGTTTACGTAACATCGCATTACGTTAGTTACTTTTCACAATTTAAGTACCTATAACAATAATTATAATAGTGCTAACTAAACTGATTCAGCCGAACGGGCAAATGTCACGATAATATAGAGTTTGATGACAGAAACGAATAAAGATGAAATTTTATGTAAAATTACAACAGTAAGATGTTGTTTTATTTCCCTTATTCGCCGGAACTCGCACATTTGCAGTAGAAGGTCAGTAACCAGAAATGGCACGTACAATTATTCCTCATTTTCTATTAAAATCAGTCAAACCATGCCCAACGTGAATCACATCCTAGCATGTTTCGGATATGATAGTACTTCGAAAGGAAACAGGCATATACCAAATTCGTGAACAAAACAGAAAATGACCTGCACCCCACCTCTGAATTTCTAATGAATTATTTCGTTTTCGGTGATTCAGAATTTTATCTTTAAACAACAAACCGAACGAACCAAAATTAAGTCACATTACTGATAGTAGTTCGAGCTCTAATGATCTTTTTCTTTCTATTAAATCAATCCCTCGTTCCCCTGTGGTATGGCAATATTTGTTCTTCTCTGTCTGAAGTGCTTATCTGGTGTTGTAACTTCCTGGTACACCCGTCAGAATGAGCTCGGGCTGGGTTGTAAGTAGTTTTAAATGACCTTTGCTTTATAAATTGGTGTAAACGTAAATCATTATAAGATGTTTATAAAACGAGAGCTTTGTAGATTTTATGAATGTAATATTTAATTTATCCAACGAAGACTTTTGTTTTAAATAATTGACAATTAGAATTTGTTATATACTTGAAATTCTACTTCAAAAATGAATTTAAGAAACAGGTAGATCTCCTCGAGCTCTGAGTTAACTTTACTGAAGCGGAAGAAAGATTTGAGCACTTCGTGTACTATCAAGAATTTATCTATTGAAGTGGCAAAACTATAAATTATTTTATGACCGTAACATATTCACGCAAGATTTAATTATAAGTACCTATGAAAATTACAGTTGACGTATAATTAGCCAGTTACGCAATTCTATATATAGGTTAACTATTCAAATGAAAGCGTGTATTTTTTTCCAAGGATCGCTAATTAAGTCCTCACCTCATAGTAGATAGGGGTAAGGAGATTGTACGACAAATTTCGCATTACCAATTCGACAGGCACAAAGTATACACCAAGGAGGTCTCCAAACACTTCTGCCAGGAGCAGAAAAGTGTAGAAAACCCATTTACACTGATCGAGATGAGGTCGCATAAGTCTTATAATTATTATTGCAGTACAGATATCCAGGTCTACGATTATTTGTTACATTCACCCCTTGCATTGCTACTTTAAATGTATGGCCTCCCTAATCAAATTTCCACACCTAAGCTAGCGACAGAGGTAGGTGGTAGGGCTTGCCATCATATCGTATGTACGCGCTTTTAATATAGACTATTAACATCATCGGTAGGATGTCACGTCGGCTGACATTTTACGTACTCTTTAACAACTTATAAGATTCACAATTTATTTATATTTAATTTTCAATATTTCCTAGTAGTTGTATTCTTTGTTAATGGTAGTTCGTAGGCGTTGAACGTAAGCTTGTCTGGCGCAGAGAGTATCCTAAGGACTAAGCAGAAAGTGAGATAATATGATCACTAGCACTACCTAAAGCAACCGCTGTTAGTCTACTCATTACGGGCCATTATCGTGATGGTGGCATTACATCTGCACCGAATTGGTTCTGTTTCTAGGTGCAATATACTTTCGTGAGATAATATGATTACTAGCACTACCTGACGCAGCCGCTGTTAGTTTACTCGTTAAGGACTATTCTTGTGATGGTGGCGTTACCTCTGCACTCAATTGGTTCTGTTTCTATGTACAATAGACTTTCGTGACTTAGTGATGACGTATATCGAACGATTCTCATTGCCAGTGGAGGCTAACAATATGGAAAACATCAGTATATGTTACGAAACGCGTATTTTCCAGTAGAAGCTGAAAACAAAAAGTCAATTGAAGCACTAAAAAACTCTCATGTCAATGATCATGATGAAAGTGATAATGAATAAATCGAAAGTGAAGTCTGTTCTGATCGTTTTTCTCAATAACCACGGCGTGTTCGTGGTTGATAAGGTACCTCTGAGGCAGACAAATAATCGGCAGTATTACCTTTATGTTCAGGCTAAACTGAGAACGAAGTGAAGAATAAGACGGACTTGTGGATGATCAAAGCGTGGATCGTCCACCACAACATTACTTAATCCATAAAGCAGTTTCTTGCGGCTTAAAGAATTTTAATGTCGCACCCTACCTATAGAATTTAGCCCCTCTGAATTTTTCTTGTATCATAATATGGATGAGACAAAGGAGCATAGGGCGTGCTACTGAAGATCTTTATACAAATTCGTTGCGATGGGGAAAATTTATGTCGAATTGAATATTAAGTTGTAATAACACACTTTGTTGCGAATACCGTGTTCCGGTCGAATTGAACACAGAAATACATGGTTTGAGGACTTTATAACTCTAGACAGTTAAATTGAATTAGTAACACGAAGGACGATATCTAAAGGTCAATATGGAAGGATTCTAAATTTTCTGGAAAAGTTTCCTTCCAAATCTAATTGCTAAAGTTAAAATTGTAGCAGTATTTACATCCTACATTGAATGTTGCCTTAAAAACGTTATTACTAAATTCAGTTTTGTGAAATAAACAGGATTAGCATTTACCTACAAATTTCATTGTGTATACCAAAAGCTTATTGGCTTATTGTAAATGTGAAACATATTTCTAAGTTTTACAGATTCTTAGCCCACTGTAAATGTAAATACGAGTATATTTTTCATGAATTTAGTCAACACAGTTTAACCAAACATTTGATTTACACAACGAGATGCATCTATTTTAACAGCGCAATCTTATTACGTAAAATGTTTGTAGCATTTAGAAAACTTTAGTAGTGAATAAATTGTTATTTCTAAATAAATTTATTTCATTTGTGTATACATATTGTGTATGTATTTATCTAAATTTCAGTCCCGCAATCTTGAATTTCGGAGTATACCCATGGTTAAATTTTCTTTTATAGCTTACCTAAAATTTAGTGGGTATTTATTTTATTTTACATCAGAATAAAACAAACTTTTAAAATTAATTCGAGTGGTAAATTGCATAGTTCCTAGTAAAGCCTTAAAATGGTTAATTATGGAGGCGATGTACAAAATGATGTATTCGTAATCATTTTAACTTCTCCTTTTTAAGTATTTAACAAAATTTTTCACGCTTGCACCTCGTACTTTAACGGATTAAATATTAAGATCCCGTTAGTAGTTTTAAAAATGTAAAAATGCTCAGGAATTTGTTATAACAAAATGGAAATCTTCCGAAGAAATAAAATTTTAATAACATTTGCGTGTTTGCAGAATACACTTCTCTATGGTTTTAAATGATTATTTATTTAAAGTTTATTCGATTATATTTGTTATTTAACAATAAAGTAGGAAAACGTTAAATCTCATTTTGTGAAACTAACAAGTTATGCAAAATCTGATAACATTTGCCAAAGGTATGAATTGATTTAAAACCTAAGTTTGTTTTATTGCTACCCTAGTATGGGTAATAGCAAAATATCAGAAAACAAAATAGATGACATTTATTTCATTTTTCTTTAAAAAAATTTCAAAAGTAATAAAATGCAAACCTGTCAAAGTTATGCCAACAAAACAAATAAAATAAAACGAAGATCCAAGCTAAATTAAACAAAAGTTTAATTTCTCCTCTGTATCTGTGTATTTTATCTTTACTACACCCCGACAGTAATTAATATTTGCCTTATTCAGAAGAAAAATTAGGTTTTATCTCAAGATCTCCAGTAAGACCTCCTCTTAAATTCTCTGTTCGATATAATTTTACGAAAGTATTGATTTTAGTTTATTTATATGTAAGATTTAAGGTTACAGTTTTTCAAAAACTAATATTTCAGCTAAGGTAAACTGAGATTATTTCGTGACCCAGTCAAGAACGCGGTATTTCATCTCAGGTTTAGTACGAAGTTGTACTGACTAAAACCTAAGCTGCCTTTTCCTACCATAAATGACACAATCTAGTAGTGTTCTACGATTTCCAATATCAGAGTTACTTACTACTATTTTAAGAAATTCTGTTCAACGTAACTTTGACAGTAATGGCTGTTGGGGTGAAAAGTTGTTTATGTTTGTTGAACATAAGTGTATTTTGCACAAATTTGTATTCGGTGCATTGGTTGAAAGTACGAAATAAGATCAGTTTAATGTTATTCGTTTGAAATGTTATATTTTTTCGTGACAAGTTAGTTACTTTTTTGCTGAGGACATTTCTACAATTTCAATGTGTTTGATACTAACTCTACGAAGTTTGCTCAAAGCTTTATGCTTGCTTTCTTTATAGCTACGCAACCGACAAAATTGGGAGATATATGCATATATATATATATATATATATATATATATATATATATATATATATATATATATATATATATATATATA
>JAHWXV010076504.1:0-12947 GCA_024586415.1 Phrixothrix hirtus
GAAACTTGGATTTATTCATATGAGCCAGAAACAAAGCAACAGTCGCGCGTTTGGGTATTTCAAGATGAATTGAATCCAACAAAAGTTGTCCGTTCACGAACTGTTTTAAAGATAATGATCGCAACATTTTTCAGTGTTACTGGTCACGTTGCTACCGTCGCTTTAGAGGGTCGTCGTACGGTTAATGCTGTTTGGTATAAAAGCGTTTGCGAACCAGAAGTCATCAATGAAATCAGAAAAACTAATGTAAAACATGAGACCATCTTGCACCATGACAATACATCGTCATACAGAGCATCACAAACTGTCGATTATTTGAAGTGGCAAAAAGTAGAATTAATGACTCTTGTCCATACAGTCCGGATTTAAGTCCAAATGATTTCTTTTTATTCCCGGTTGTCAAAAATAAAATGCGTGAAACCCATTTTTCAACACCTGAAAATGCTGTGGAAGCATTCAAAGCTCACATTTCTGCTATACCAGAATATTTTGAAAAACAATAGAAGCATTATTACTGTATTTTCATTGTGTTTTCATGCCTATTTATCAACATTCGATTTATTATTTTAAAATTTAGAAACTAATTTCTGGTGATTCTGGTCTTTTTGCTGCTGATGGTCATCATTTCTAAAAAGGGCCTGGCGACGAAAAAATAAGAGTGTATTAGCATAAAGCTTCTAAAGACATGTGATTAAAAGCTCGTACTTGACAAATTAGGGAGATGGAATGCTGCTACATATCAGAATACCTTAAGCCGCTGAAAATTGATTCTGCTACTCCCCAAACTGGACGTACGTCCAATTTTCACGAATTCGACATTTTGTCGTATAATTTACAACAAGCACACTAATCTGTACACTGTTTCAACCTGATCTTATGGAACTGGCAAAACGATGTTACAATAACTTGTCAGCTCGAAATCTTTAGATCGGCTCTCTCAACGGAGAGAGTGAAGATGTCACAGCGTTCCTGACACAAAAGGGGTTTTATGAAGCGAACACATAACTCATACTTTATTATGGTGACACAGCAGAATAATCATGAACTAATTGATTGCTAAGAATTCTTTTACCACAATGTTGCAAATGGGATTTGTAAAGAAATGTATACGAGGTTAAATAATTGTTTTAATATTCCTTTAAATTGAACTCCACATCGATGTAAAATACTAATATCAAATGAAAATGGACTATAATCTGTGTTAGTTGAAATTAAGGATATCTAAGTTCACTATACAATGCATTTGATTTCAAAACTTACTAAAACGTCAAGCGCTCTTACAATTTAGCAAAATACATTTTTGGTTCTAATGTAAGTATTTTTAAAAATTACTAGCAGGTACAACTTAAATGTCACAAACGAAATTAATCCAGAGAACTAGAACAATTAACAACAGGAATCATATGTAATAAAAAAATTAACTTTACTTGAAGATTATTTCATGACTATCATTTATTCTGAAACACGCGGAAAATAAGGGAATTTTAATTTTGGCAGAAATTAGTATAACGGCAAGCAGAACAAAATAACAGTTTTTCTATGTTAAAAAAACCACTTACGCCATTTGTAAACTCCATTTGTAACACATTACATAGTACTAAATGTGTCGATTTATACAAAATATAATAAAATTTGTGCATTTTTAAGTATACCTACTCTTAAAATGCTTTGTTTACATAAATAATACATTTTGATCAAAATGACAATTAGTTAAGAACTGTATGAATATAAAGCAGTGCTTCTTAGGCCTTTTCTTGTGTAAATTGTAAGAGATACTTAGAAACACAGATAATCGTGTATAGTATATTATATAAATATCAATAATCGTAATTATTTCATAACTTCTCGCGATCTTCAAAGCCCTGCAACAACTCACAATTTAAGAAATATCGATACAAATGAAATTACACGTAGCCCTTTATACAACAAATACACATATGTATATATGTATTAGTTAATATAAAGTGGTGGATTTTTACCGTAATTAATTTCCATAACTAATACATGAGGCAAATCGGAGGTTGTAGGTTTGATTCCCAGTCGATGAATATTTTTTTCTTAATTGTATTGCGTTGTTTTAAAATATATTTCTATGTTGAAAACACGCTACTATCAAGTGGAGTAAAATTTATTGACTTTTAAACTCCCAATAAAACAATATGATTGACATTTAAAGAGTGTTGTTGCAGTATGACGACTTTTACTTCCTCATGCACCCACGCGAATCACGAGCTAATTCTAAAAATGTTTTTATAATATATGGAGATGCATGTAAAGTTTTGAAATAGCAAGTAATTTTTAAAAAAATAGCCACAGTTAAATTACTAGTAGCTAATTATGTTGCTTGCACTGAAGCGTGAGAAAATAAAACCACTCTAATAGCGATCGCGTATTTTATAAAATCATTGGTCTATTATAATTTAAATCATTTGCATACATTGGAAACTTCTTGTTGTCATTTATTTACCAATAGATTTTAATATTATCTTGAGTTTATAATAACTCATAATTTGATGAGTTTTCCGAGTTTAAATAACGAAAATTCAAGGTTAATTATTAGGTGCGGATAGTTAATCATTAGTTAGACATGCTACTAAAATATGTGATTTAAATTACTCTGTCATGGAAAATATTAAATATATTTTATATACCCACCATTATTAATCGAGGTAAATGTTAAAACTTCATAAAATAGTTTTGATGTATAATCATAGTTAAAACGTATAATTGCAATTGTACTCAGCTTATATAATTTAACTTAATAATAAAGCAAAAAGCACTCTTGTGTGAAAATAAAAAAACTATTTTGAATTTGTAAAAAGATTGAAACGGTAGGTATTTAAAAAATGATACTACTAATTTACAAATAATTCTTTAAATTAAAATACATCTTACCTTTGCTGTTCTTCATTTAAGGCAAACCTATATATTAAATTAATTGAATAGTATAATGCTAAATACGCTACTAGCTCCCTCCATATCAATTTGTACACACTGCCTCTCCATCTGTAACAATATGTTTATTATCAGAAATACAATTGTATAAAAACAAACTAAATTATTTCTTAAACAATTATCGATGTCTAAATGATTAATCATTAATCAAGTCGTTTATATTATTAGAATTATTACTTCTAACTCAAATGCGAGAATCAGGTGTAATCTGAAGTTTTTTTCATTACTTATTGGAATAAAATAAAATTACAAAAGAAAGAAATTAATTTTCGGCATAGATCTCAGCTACAAAAATATGTTTTGCTAGCGCAGCGAATCGAGAATTTGGTGATCACGTTTTGGTATAAAGTAGAGGGAGGTGTATACGGTCAATTGCAGCCAAGTTTTTCTACGTTCATACCACCTTCAAAACGCTGCCCTCCCAATGATTTTTCAGAAATCTAAACAGATGAAAAAGACTATATGAGGGATGTTCAAGTAGTGTTCACGCAATTTCTTCAACTGTGTTGGGTTTAGCGTTGTCATAAAGGTATAGATAGTTTTTGGGACTGCCCTAGCAGAAGTTGACAATAGTAAATCGCATTCATTATCTCTTTTGTAAAAAAATTAATCAAAGCGACACCTTTAAAATCCCACAACATGACGGCAAAAAACTTTTCCTGCTGACAATGACATTTTGACTTGTCATGGCCATCTTTTCACCACTAAGCCATGTCAGTGCAAGATGAACCTAAACTTCAGTGCAATTAAGAATGTGATGCAAGAAACATTCCTATTTTATCTAGTAACCAATCAGGACTCATTGGAAGATTTTAAGTCGAAAATTTCCTTCTTCATCGGTTAGGGGCCATGGAAACCATCTTGCTGTGATTTGTCGGCAGTTCATGGCGTCATGAGTAATTGTTTGATCACTACTAAAGTTATACTCACTTTAAAAACAATCTCACTTATAGGTAAGCGTCCATCATTGTCGATAAGGCCACGAACAGCTCAAATATTTGTCCTCGCCATGCTCGTCGTTCACCTTTGTTGATTCACTTCGTTTCCAAAAGATTCTCTTCCATGCAATAAACCATCAACATTCAAACATGAATCTGTAAAATATCCGTCAGAAACTTGGTGCTGTCCCAAGTCACCTGTATGACTATGACTCGGGGCGGCTCAAATTTTGGCAGCTTCTGATCTATTTGAACCAAATAGAATTGAATATCCAATCAAGTCAGCTGAGGTCATTTACACAGTTTATAAAACATAAATAATTGGAGGAAAATGGAAAAACCGGTGAAAATCATAGTTTTGTTTATAGCATTTTTAAATAATTAAATAATTAAAAGCATATTTAATTTCACTATAAAACATATTTGTTACAGTTTTCTAATGTAGGAAGGCGTAATAGCGGGGAAAAGCTAGAAGCAAACGAATAGTAATTCATAGAGAATATAAAACTAAACAAAGCAAAAATGTATTCATTTTATTTGGTTTTTCACAAAATCTTTTAATAGAAGGATTTAGGAGAACTGTTCGTAATTGACATTTTTGATAAGACTGAAGCACAGGTTACTTATGATTTTTCCTGTTTGTCATGCCAGAAAACTCAATACTGTCATTAACTGCAATAACTTCGATAACAAATTTATTTAGTATTTATCATCATACACAACTGTTGTTTAACGACAGTGCACTGTTGAACTAATTGTATCGTATTCGCATAAATTTTAAGGACCTAAATTATGAATTTTAATTGCGCTCAATTATTCTCAGACGCTCTGTATAAGTAATATACATCTATCCTTCGTTTCTATCACTTTATCTGTGTAGTCACAGGTTTACATTTTATATTTAATTGCGTTCTTCGTTACTTAAATTCTGTATTTCGTATTTTAGACGCGTTGCAATTACTTTTTGTCCATTGTTTTAAATTCTTTCTAGAATAACGTACCCTGTGACAATATTTTCTAGTTAAAACGGTTTGTTTCATGGTTTGGTCATAATTAGTAGTAATCTTGTTTCCTTTATTATACATAACACTTTATATTTGAACCAGAAATAATTACCGCAGTGAAATTTTAAAATTTGAATTGACAAATTACAGTTTTCCAGGTGATGTCATAAGAATTTTTCATCAGGGTCGATCGTTCTGAAAGTTAATTGTAGAATATTTTATCTTGGAATTTTGCGTTAATCAGGCAATCAAATCAATGGTCTAGTTCAAATGGTTACCGTAAATGAAGTTAACTGCAATATCTAAATTTCTGGAGTTTACTAATCACTTTAAAAAAACATTTTGTTCGAAGCCTCAATTCTACATCAAACATTTAAATTGTGATATAGAATTTTTGTTTTGGCAAACTTTCTAAATTTATTATTATAGTTGTGTAATTTATGTAATAATTGTTAAACATTAGAATAATCTTTTTAAATTTTGTAAATAGCATATTACAATGTGGTTAATTAAATAAGGTAAAATAGGAATCATTAAAACGGTTTTACGTTTTAGATTTCGTTCCCATTTTCCGTGCTTGAACTAGTTAATGTTTGAAGAACTTGTTAATAGCATTAAGCTTGCTCGTTTTTTGTTTGGATGAGGCTATGCTTCAAACCCCTAGTAAAGATCCTTAACGTGTCAAACATTATATCGACATGGGATCTACGATTTTTCTTCCCTTCCCGCTGCAAAATTGCAGTTCTCAATGATATATATTAAGATTATTATTTTATATAATATACACACTGGCTACACGAGCATTTTTAACCATTTCTCGATTACCCGAAGATTAATTTTAATATACCAAATTTATTGTTTTTCAAATATTTTATTTTCAACCATAACATATAAGCGAAGCGATGGACGGCAATATAAAAGGTAAGATTATTGGCGTATTTAAAATTGTTAATCTAACATTTACCATTCTGCTCCTACTTTAAATAAGTCGGCACAGATCTATAATTAAGATTAAGTAACAAATGAATTGTCTTAAAGTATGTCATGAATACAGAATATTATTAAAACCACGTACTTTTTGACTACACGAGAGATTAATTAAGCTTTCTTTTTAAATGATACCTGATACATAAGCAGTTTTAATTAATGGTAAATAATATACAGTGATGTCTGTAATTACTGTTCTTATACTGTTAAATAGCTATAACAATTAAATGATTAACCTGACTATTACATTTTTATGTATGTATATTGGTGACAGAATTTATATTTTTATATGCGGTACTGTATTAACGCAGACGACGGAAGCTGACATCTGTTCAGACAGGTCGTAAGATTGTTAAAACATCGTTATTACCGAATCAGAATATGTGACGTTTCGACGTTTTCATACCACTTTAAGAATCCTCTTACTATACCGATCTTGGTAAATTATTTTTAAATTTTTCCATTAATACGAATTTCTTGTCTAAAAATCGCTTCACTATAATACCGCACTTCATAGATGTAAATTACCATCTGCTGTTAATAGAGCTTATAGTATGTTTCTTATTCTGGGAAAAGTGGTTGTGTGACCATCAAATTTACTAGTGTTTTATCCTTTTAATTTACATTCTATTGTCGATTTTATATTAGTATTTCTGTATGATGCAATACAGTATAATAGGAGTTACTTCTTCCATCATTTTTTTTGTATGTCAATAGTATTTTTGTGTTGTTTGAAGTTACGTGTAAAAGTTGCTTTGAATTTTGAGGTGCACTATACTAAGATATTTCATACATAAATCGCCTACAAAGCATATTCAAAACTAAGAAGTAATGCATTTTTTATGTTTTATATACAACAAATACAATAAATTCAAAACATAAAACACCAAAAATTTCCTTCCATATTAAATATTTTTTCTTTTGCAAGAAATATCCATTATATGGTAGAAGTTGATACGACCGATTATTTTGATGTTAGCGCCAATTTTTATTTTTTTTCGAAATTATACAGAGCGAGACAAAAGTCTCTCTCATCAAAAATTCGTTTTCAGTTTTCGTGTTTAATCACTCATAGACACATATGCAGTTGTCATGGCTAGAACAAACTAGTTCAGATTAACCATATAACAGTGCTCCGGCTTGGCAGCTATGTTCTTGGTGTCTTATTTGTCTTGTTACATTGGTATTTTATTATTCAATTTTATTTTGTTTTCAGTAACTGTATGCGTTCCTTGCAATTTCTGACAAGCTAACCAGAGAGCTTGTAATGGTACTTTAATATATTCCTGTACTTTGGTATAAATGTTTGCCAATAAATAGCGATAAAATGCACTCAATTTGCTTTTAAAAATGGAAATTAACTTTAATTAGTGTCGTCAATTATAGTTCTCCAAAAGACATAAATTTGGTGTATACATATTTATATTACTGTTATAGATCTACATTAACTTTTACTCCTAAGCTGAAACTACAAGGATGAAAGCCGTTTATTTGGAATTAGTTTAAAATTTTTGGCGAATTGGTGCTGCAATACAATTAAATGATAATAGATTATTACGTTAATTAATTTTCCATGATGTTTTTATTTGCAATGCACGCCGTTTTGCGCATTTAAATCCATATATTTTTTTGAATCGGTTATGCAAATTAGCTAGTGATATCATCGTTTGATTTGCTAACAATTAATTTCTTCAACCAAGATTTGTTCAGTAAATCAGAAACCTTTATTACTACAAAAATCGTTTTAGATGTTACGCATTTTTATCATAAATATAAGCGTACTATCTGTTGATAATGGTTAAATAAATTCGTTAATGCATAGTACTTCTGTATCAATCTAATCTTTTTAGAAACTGATTTATCTTTACGATAAACTATTTATTGCAAATCTTTAAAAATATCGTTTTTATTTATAAAAGTTTGAAAGGCTGTTTTATAATTTTTGCTTGTGTTTTAAGAAAGATTTAAAAAAATGTAATAATTAACAAGATTTTGTGAAAATTCAAGTATTTCGGAAGATTATTTTGTTACATTTAATTTAAAATTCTTTAATTAAATAAATGAAAAACACGTAACCAATTTTCTTTTCTGAAGAGTATTTTATTTTTTAATACACTCGGACGACATTCTACATGTTTCGGTTTTTTTATTAATACAGAATCATCTTCAGGAAGAAGATATACAAAAAGTTACTGAATAAGAAAACTTACTTAAAAGTAATTTTTTTAACAATATGTTAAGGGTTAGTACTAGATAATTTTTGTATTGGTTTAAAAAATAAATTAGAAATGACATAATTACTAAAATTAAAATATTATAAGATAGAACGGATTTCAAAGACGGAATTTAAAACAAATTAAAACTGATTAATTGTTTAAAGGAATGTGAATTGTGACAATTTATAAAATATATAGATTATATTCAATAAAAGTTAAATAGAATATTATCTTAGCAATATAAAACTGTTTAACAATTAAAAATTAAAATAAATAAACATAGAAAATGTATGATTAATAGCCATTACCTAAATAAATAAGTTTGACATTGAAAACGCAAGATATAAGTTAATACGAGGTACGATTAGAAAGTAGGAAATTTATTTAATTATAGAGTTGGCACATTAACCAATATTCTCATTTAATAATAGAATATGCAGTTCTGGCGCACGTCGGGCTACCATACTTCAGGTACCTAGATTTTATTTCCCAACAGGATTACCTAACTAAACGTGTGGTAATAAAACATTAAAGTTTATTTGTGAAATTAATTTAAGGAAGGAAATTGCTTTGATTTAATTAATTATATAAAAATGAATAACATTTTTGAAACGCCTACGATTTTCTCATTTCAACGATATCAAACACAGTACCTGTGTATATATTATGCTATACCCTATTTTTGTAAAATTTAAACTGTTAACTAACGTTTGATATCACTGGAATCAGAAAATCGTAAGCACTTCAAAAATATTAATTAAATAAAAGCAATCTCCATTCTTAAATTAATTTCACAAATAAGCTTTAATATTTTATTAACACACGTTTAGTTAAAATGAAAAAGGTCTTCTTTATGAGATTTCGGTAATCCTTTTGGATAATAAAATCTAGGTACCTGAAATATGATAGCACGACGTGCGCAAGAGTCATATATGAAATAGCTATTTGTGTATTAGGAGCGCAAAGTGCCACATTCGCTCGAGACAGCAAATTGACGGGCGACGCGCAGCGGAGCGCGGCAAGCTGTCAAGAGTGACAATGTCACTTTGCGCTCGAATTACA
Source organism: Phrixothrix hirtus (assembly GCA_024586415.1). Lineage (NCBI taxonomy): Eukaryota > Metazoa > Arthropoda > Insecta > Coleoptera > Phengodidae > Phrixothrix > Phrixothrix hirtus. The sequence goes on from JAHWXV010076504.1 coordinate 9,163, forward strand.
CACAAGATTTGTTCTACAAACGTATTATTGCTACCAAATTCTAAATATTTAACTTTATTTAACAATATTTAATCAGTATAAAATAATAATAAATGAGATGTTCATTTGTAATCATGAAAGACTAGTAACTATACTATAAATTTCGTCGTCGTCTGCGTTGATTATAACTTTAAATGTCATTTAGTCATGGCATATCTGATATGATGTTTTAACGAGCGAAAAAGTTACTTTGTCGCTCTAGAGCGGAAAACTAATACTCCTCAAAAAACGTCAACTTTGCGTTGATATTAGAAAGCGAAAAGGCCTACTTTTTATAACGATAGTAAGAAAAGAATTTTTATTGTTGGCATTTTTAATATGCTAATAATATATAAAAAAAATATTTGGTAAACTCTTTATCCCTTTCGCTACCACCGTGCAATGCAAAATCCACTAGCTCAGACCAACCTATAACTGCAATGATTTTTTGGATAATTATGTGGCTCTAAGCAGGCATAGTAATAAAAAATGGTTTTGGTGTAACTTAATAGCTTTAAATGCTTTGTCACATATATGTGACACTAGTCTATAAGTTTACAATTAATCAACGGTGACCACCTGTCACGGATATGTGACGCCTTTTTTGGTACGTCCTCAATATTTTCCTAGATTTTTTACATAAATCTTTAAACAAAATAAAAGAAACTTTACTTCGCTGCAATTAATTATTTAAAAACTTGATCATACATAAAAGAAAAACAACTACATAATTGTAGCCGAAAATAGACCACTACATGAAATATTATTTATTAGATTATACTATTTTCTCTAAGGGAAATTTATTAAAACAATTATCAATATATAGTCCAATAGATTTTCCTGTTGGTTCTTTGTATATTTCACATATATACCAAGTAGCACTTCTTTTCTTTTCCTTTGCACCTACGCGCCGCCTAATACGTTTTGCTAATCTCTTTGGAAAATGCGTGCAAGCTCGAAATGTGGTTGACATCGGAGCAGGATCAGATTATTAATGGCTATTAATGATAAAGTTATATTTTCTCTAAATTCTAGAAATAGCTTCTTTTTACGATTCATTTTGTTATATAACCAACACCCATTCCAAAGAGAAACATCTGGCAAATGAAAAAATACCTCTAGATACCAGCGTATCGATTTTCGAGGTGTTGAATAGTAGGACGCCATCTGGTCACATCGATCTATCCCAGACATATTCCTCGTATAATCAATTATAGTTATAGGTTTTACTTTAACTGCGCCATGAGAATTTGTACCTTCACCCATTGAGGCTTTGTGTTTTGTGGATATAGTTAACACCTTTCTTTTATCTTTCCACTTTTGTATTAAAACACTAGCCTGGCGTCTAAAAATTGATTCTCCCTTTTTGAGTTTGGCTGTAATTACTGGCTATGGATTACCTTTACGGTTCTTACGAAGTGTACCAATAACATGCATTTTATTACTGTACAAAAATTTAGCCAATTCAACACTATTGTAATAGTTGTCCATAAAGACAGTGTGTCCTTTTCCTAAATAGTTTTTGAGCAACGCGTTCACAACAGATGAAGCATGTCCATTCTCATTTAGAACCGTTCCCCGTTCCGTATAAATAATAATATTCCATAGAAAACCATAACCTTAACACATATAATTTGATTTCGTACGTCGAAGCCTTATTTGGAATATACTGTCTGAAAGATAATCGCCCTCTTCATAACGCTAACGTTTCATCCAGTGACGAATTTTCTCCGCGGTAATATACACTTTGAATGTTTTGTAAAATGTGTGTTAAAACATTATTAATTTTATGAAGACGATGTTCTTGAGGATCTGTTTCATTGTAAAAGCAAAGGCAACGATGTATGGTCTCAAAACGGTTCCTAGCCATTTCCCTCCCAAATAAGGGGTGTTTATAAAGAATGTCTTTACTCCAATATGACTTTAGACTTGGCATTTGTACATTACCCATAGCAATACAAAGACCCAACAATTGTTGTAGTTCTTTAGATGCTATTCATATTTGAATAACGACTGAGATTCTGATTAGCTAATAATGATTAAGTACGGTTATTTGTCCAATCACGAATTTTATCAATTAGTTCAAAATCAAATAACAACGAAAATATTGTTGAATTTGAATTTTCTGGTATATTTATTTTGATTTGTTCTTTTTCTGTGAAAGTGCGTCATATCGGATCTGTATCTACGTTAGTCCACATATTATTATTATTAGTAAGTTGAACATTTGAAGGGTTGCTGTCTTGGGATATATTACCACTAACCTCATCTTCTACATCATCATTTGAAGAGCTTTAATCGTTTTCTGTATCTGATGAACGAAAACTGCTACCAGAATCTGAAAAAGGTTCGTCAATATCCATAATCCATAATCATCGTCGTTCATTATGTGTAGTACAGCATGTTCTAAATCCTTTTCAGATAGCGGTTGTTTATCCATTTTCGAAAAAAGTCCTCTATAACAATTTTCCCTAAAGAAATACGTATTTCACACATATAAAAGTTACTGTAAAAAAACTAAGTTTGAAAACGCTTATAAACAATTTAGAATAATGCAACTAAGATGTTCTGCATTTATATTTACTCCTTACATGAACTGGTAAAAGTCACATCTTAGCTATTTTGTTTTCTAGCAATACGCAAGCAATATTGAAATATTGCATTGAAAGAGAGTAAACAATAATAAAACATTTAAATCGGTTATTAACAAGGTTATAAACAATTTAAGGGGACTACCGAAAAGAAATACGGCGACTTACCACAAAAATGTTTTCAAAGAAGTCTTCTTTAACAACTTTCACTAAATCAATGTTTATTTTACACGTTATAAAAATATTAATTTCACAAAACAAAAGCTACAGGACTATTACTTAGCACAAACAAATATCTCAATTACATTTTAATCTAAAAACATACAGACACTTCTAATGCTCAGACCATGCATCACATATATGTATCTAAACTTGCTCTAGACCAACGCACTATAATTTTGCTGATTCTACAGAGAGTGAAAAAACTAACATAAATTTAAAATAATATTACCAGTGTCACATATATGTGCCAGCGGTCTGTTCAAAGGCCAGCGTGTCACAAATATGTGACGGTTGGTAGCGAAGGTTATGAATAAAGATAAAATATAAAACTAATTAGTCTTGTTATTGCCAATCGTTTTCCTAATATTCCACTAGAAAAAACGAAGGACACATTTGCCAAATTAATTAGAGAAAACCATTAAATATAAAGACGAACATATATTATTACTTTGCCACGTTAAAATTGGATAGATGAGCGCAAACGGTCTTACTAGCAAACAAAAGAAAAATGTCCGGCCGGCTCTAGTGCCGCGGAGACTAGGGAGTGGGGAGTAGTTACTTACAAAAAGAAGATGGTCGAGATAACCATCGAACACAATATCGTGGTTGGCAAGTGCAAGTTCCGCTTCCAGTTTCGCTGGCGGAAATACTGGTCTCGGTGCTGACAAGCGCCGGGTGGTCCCGAAACTGGTACGAATTCGCACAGGAACCAACCTAAAATACCTAAAGGAAGGAAAGGCGCCACACACTTGTTATTAAAGAAAAAAAACACTGAAGTCAATCGCGACGCACAAGTGTGAAAGCGTCGTAGATTAAATCGGCGATAAAAGTTGGACTTTACATTACTCGTAGGTACTCTGCTTCACACACTTAAGGTTACGCAGAAAAGCATCAGCAAAAATGCTTACGAATGAACTGAAAGAGAAATCAATTACGGAACAACAGTGCATAAAT
>JAHWXV010076532.1:0-16214 GCA_024586415.1 Phrixothrix hirtus
TATAAATATATATATATATATATATATATATATATATATATATATATATATATCACAAAGTTACATGTTTGTACGATTTAGTTGGTTTGATAAGTGTTTTAGTAATGTAATTACTATTACAAGTAACATTAAACTATCTTCATTATATCATTGAATGCTAAGATGTAGAAACTACTTTAAAAGGCTAACAGCTTGAAATGTATAAATAGAGAAATTTACCTCTTATAAACATCGTAATTAATTAGCGGGATTTTCATTACGCTTTGAAGTCTTACTTTAATTAGTTATTGTATAATTAATGTTAACTAGTTTCATTGCAGTGCTTTTATATAATGATGGAAAGCGCCAAAAAGTTAGGACTAAAAAGTTTCCCTCGCAAAAATTTTAAAATTATTTCGGAAAACTCAACAATAAATAAGAACAACTGCAGGCCCAACAAGCAATAACCAGGTGATATAATTGATAGGATAGGTTACTTTACGTAACAGTCAAGGTAAGTAGCTGTGCGTACGTTACCAATTCAATTTGAATTTGAGATTCATTTAAATTACATTTAAGGGTAACAGACTTTTGTATGATGCATACTATTTATAAATAGAATTACATATTGTCTTACGTATATTCGCTATTTAAGGTTCTTAAAAATCAGAAAATTCCCTAAAACTATATGATATAGTTATTGCATAAGTTATATTGGTGATACCTATTATTGTATATCCGTAATCTTTACTAAGAGTGTTGTTAAATTTAGTTACAAATTTTTGTTAAATTAAATGTCTGTAATATAAAATTATTACAATTATCACATAACGTTTTCAACTTTTAAAAAACCTTGAATGACGATCAAGCCTCTTAATCACCGTCATTAATATCATTCCGCTGCACTATTTTCCTTGAAGAAGAATAAGGATTTTCCGTGAATGTTTACATATCACGGAAGCTAGTTGCTAATGTTGGTCTGCAGTGTATTATCGACTTTTGACAAATCATGTTTCCTTACACCGTTTAACCGTGTTCTGCACTGTAGACTTTAAGATTGGGATAAATAGTGTTAAATAAATCTATTGCTTGTTTGAAGGTTATAACATAGTTTCAATATCCACGCATTATAAATAATGTAATTCTCTCTCTCCTTCAGGCATCACTATGAATGTTACTGTGATGCCACTTAACTGCTCACAGTATGTCGTAATAAGTAAAGCTAGATAAACTACAAGTCAAATAACAACAATGTCGGTTGAATAATTTCATTACTTAAAACCGACGCCATGCACACACCAACAACAGGACCCAAGATATCACTTTTTGTTGTCCATACCTGAATCAATCGAAGGAAGTCAATTTGAACACCTCAAGCTAAATCACATATACCATAAACATACAAAACTTCACACATTAAATACTGCAGGTGTAACGAACCTCATATTCCTGAGCTCCACCTGTATTACTCATATACACATAGTCTTCCGCATGTACATCACCCTACCAACAATCACGTGCGCTCGACCGAAGTCTGTACTTCCAAACTTTTTTAATATAGGCGGTTGCAATATTTAAATGAACATAATTCCGCAAAGAAAAATTGTAGAGACCTTCGACAAATTGCGTTGCTAATTTTCGTAAGTTCTTAAATATTTTCTGCTTTTAAATAATACAGATTACATTTATTTTTGTTTATTATGAGGTGATTTTGCACAATTTATCGTGAAATATTTTCTTTATATTATTGTAAACATAAATTATAAAATTACAATTGAAAGTTAAATATTAACCTTTACCAAAGGGTTTCTACTATTATGTTTTCTATTGTAAATGCGTTTCTTATGTCCTAACAAGCATATTTAACGCACTGTTTTAATGTATCGCAGTACCACCCTCAAGGACATTTTTCCATATGGAAGTGACATCATCCACACATAATGTTTTAATAATATTTTTGTCACATTCGTTTTTTCAAATTTCTATACCATTTCAAATAACTTTAACAATTGTATTTAAAGTTTTACTTTACTTTGTATAAAAACGGTGATAGATAACTTTGACAATTTCTAAACATTACAGCTTAATAAATTTTAATAATCTGTCCTTAAGTTACTTATTGCTTTTGCATCCTTTTGAATTTCAAAATAAAATAGTTAGGTTTACAATTTACCCCAATAAGCATGAGAAAATCTCATAATAAATATAGATAAAGAGCAACCTGCTTTATATTATAACAAAAAATGTCCGTAAACCTATGAATATACTGAGTTATTTTGGTAATGTCTATTATGTAATTTTTTGTCTCTTTTATTTTTATGCTTGAGAAACATTTTCTATTTAAAATTATGTTTGTTGACCAAGAATTTCAAGCAAAATTCCTTTACAATGTTAGGCTGTTTCTAAGGGATGGTCCTTATTTAATTTAATATATACAATTATAACTTAGTGCTAGAGTGTTTTACAATGGAAAATATGGGCTAGCTTCTGATCAAACATTTATAACCTTCTTGTTTTTAATTTAAATTTTTCAAACTTTGCATGAATTCGATATAATGCAGAATCCATAAATTAGTATAGATCTAATCGTTTGAGAAATAAATATATCTATCGTAAACTTGTCGACGCCAGTTAAATTTGTATGTTAAAATGTAATAATTAAGAAAAGATCAATATAAAACTTATATAAATTTCATGTTTGAATGTATTATTTAATAATAGGATGTTTTACACATTCTTTTGTCTTAAAAATAATTATGCCACATATACATAATAAAACTTTTAAGTAATTAATGATTATTATTACTGCCAATTTAGTAATAAAATTAAAGTTAAAAATCGTATAAACCTATCAACGAAATGATTTTTAGATTGTTAAATGAAAATTATATCTACGAAATAAAAATACAGATTCGGCACTAACCTTATTCAATCTTAAAGGAGTCAAGAATTCTTCCTATACATCTTTAACATTTTTTCCTTCTTTTCCTTATACTTCTAATGATGAATTTGATGTGTACAGTAACATGTGGAATACATCTTCGTTTGTTGCAGGTCTAGAACATTAGTATGATATAACCTAAATCTTTTATAGTCTTTATAACGATATTTTGAAGCACATTCTGAAAGTTGTCCGATGGGTAATACAGCAACATGATTTATGATACTCTTTCCATGTATACGTATTTTATGAATCAAAGTGGGCATATAATAACAATCATAATTACTGATGTAGATCCTTGCAGTTTCCAGAGCATAGTCGCCAAATCTTTCAGTATCTATCATGATACCCGATGTTAAGACTTGAAGAATTATATAAAGCCGTTTAATTAATGTTTCATTCACTCCAGTAATTTCAGCTGAGTAACTGACATTATAAAACAAAGCTTCTCGCAGTATTACCGTTATTAGTACTTCGACTACCTTGTCGTAGTTTATCAATAATTAAACCAAGTTCATTTTGAAAGCGCTTTTGTACCATGCGTTTCTTCTCCTGCTTCACTTTTGTATTTTCTTCAGTCGTGGCTGAACATTTTTAGAAAGAAAGGCTGTATGAAATATGCAAATATGCAATATGCAACGTATTTAGTTATGTAAAACTGAAAAATTATAGCGGAAAGAATTTTCGTTCTTGGGTCTCGCGGTTACTTTATCCAAATTAATTATTTGGCTAGAATTAGCACCACAAATTGTACACGTTGCACTTGAAGATATATTGATTAATACTTGGGATAATTTGCCATCTATCACTATCAAGAATAGTTCATGTTTAACCTGCATTTTTATTTTTCTGTGTTATAATTTATTACATTAATAGATACATGCATTTTGCTGTAAAAAGGTTTATCTAAAAATTACGTTGTTGGTATATGTATTTTCTAATGCTAATGTTAAACCTACTTAAACGTAATCTATTTGAAATAAATAAAAACATAAAACAAAATATTTCATAATTTAAAGTTCCTCGCAAGCAAGCAAAAGCAAAGGCGCCTGTATTCTGGTTAAATGAACTTGTACTGTAGAATTTGCAGCTCAAAAGTGTAAGTTATAATGCAAGTATTCTAAGCTATGATTGGCCCGTTCAAGGCCAACATTTCTAACCATCTCTTGTAAGCATGTGATGACGTAGGTATTCTGGCCTGTAAAACAGGCTTGACATTTTATTATTCAAAACAACAAATTTTGCTTGCAGTAATTGACCAAAATTGAATATAAATTGCTTCGTTTATTAATTTTTATTAAAAAAACTGCTATAATAAATAGGTACATAACATCGATTATTTTCTGAAAGTAGCAGTCGGTTTTCCAGCCGTGCAACACTTATTATAAAACCGCCATTGTATCTGTTAAAAATCCATTACGAGCTTAAAGGAGGCTAGATGTATATAAAAGCCAATATTTTAATGTCCGTTGTGTTTTACATAAATAGCTTAGTGTGCCATTCTTTGTATTTATGAATAGAAATTCTAAATAAATAAACGTAAAAATATAAAACTTTTTCGGTATCTAAATTAGAAAGAACGATATAAGTAATGTCATAATATTTACATTTTAATTAAGTTCGTTTTTCTCATGCAGAAGCGCTACAAATTTAAATTTATAATCAATATAGCTTTAAAATACATAAATAAGGATTCCTTTCAAATTAGGATTGTTCAGAAATTCAAATTACAAATCTATTAAAGTATAAAATTTTATTAATCATTTTAACGACCTCAATAGCTATTATTAAATAAAATTTATCGCTACTGGTTCGAAGGATGATTGTTTTTAATTTAAAATTAATTTTATAAAATAGGTAAATAGTCTGAACAATGTATTCAGTTATATATTTGAAGCCAATGATATCAGGTAACTCCTACTTTTAGATTATATTTCAGATGTTATTTGTTTGAAATATTAGTGAAACTAATTTAAATTATCATTTCTTGTAACAAAGTTTCTCAAAGTTACAAGTACATGTATAATTGTAGTTTGTAAAATAACTTTTCACAGTATATCTTAAACGTTTTAGAACACCATAAGTGTAAGACAGTTTACCATAGGGAGTCCTTATAACAATGTTATCTAAATTAAAATTTTATAATTTATTTAAGAATTGAAATTATTGTTCTTATATATTATGTGAGGTAATTTGTTGGTCTGAAGATTATTTATATTTGTTAAAAAAATTTTAAATTAAAGTAAATAGTGAATTTAATATCCCTCTTTGTTACATATATTTAGTTATACATATAATTAAAAGGCTAACACAATACCAAGTAACTGTAAATTGTGATTTAGTAAATTAACTTAAGACGTACATGAAAATAATTTGTTGACATTTAAAAAATAATTGGCACAACGTAATCTATAGAAGTAAAACGATGGAACGATAACATACAACAAAAGATATTCAAAAGATATTCCATATATTTAAAATTCAGACGTACTTTTAAATAAAATCCATACAAACTAATTAAAATTGAAACTGAAACATGCATCGAAAAGGCCTAAGAAAAAGGGATAAGAATTATTTGCAAAAACATTTACATTACTTTTTAATAATGTTAACTCACGCTGCGAAAGTCGTTTACCAACCTACGGTATAAAATCGCCTACACAAAGGTATTGCCGTTTGAAATTTATATATATCAAGAATATAGGAGTTGAGATATGATACGCGTATTGAATAGAGCTTGTGTTTTGATAGATACAATCTACTTATTTAAACCAGCAAGTAATTCACGCTGTCCTTTTAAAATACCAGTATGGATATTTTTTAGAGCAGAAATATTAGATTTAGTAAAGAAATATTTTCAAGATGTAAATAATGGAATTAAAAATTTATTTGCTACAAAACTAAAATTAAGAATGGATCAAACATAGTATATCTTCTAATTAATTTGTTCATTGCAAACATTCGTTATTGGAGACACAGCCATATTAAAATAAAAGAATTTATAAACTTGAATAATCTACCAAATTAATAATAACAATAATAATATTTGAATTTTTGACAATGGATTAATGTTATTAATGTTCGTTCGGTACATGACACAAGATAAAAATATATGTTTACCACTTAAGCATTTTAATGGAGAGCTGATTGTCCATAAAAGATGGCTGATTTTGCACATAATTATGCAGTAACAGCTGTGCTCTTTAATACCGTTTATATTAATTTGTGTTGAAAGTTACAGTGCTAGTTGTTCGGATATTAATGTCTTTCAGGATTAATTGGGTGAGGTTTGGGAATTCGACACCTTCAAAGAAAATAGCGAACGGAATACAGACTAAAATAGCAACGCTGTCTTAAATCGTAATATTATTTTGGCCCTACGCATTTTACAACGTCGAGGAGGCGTTTATTCAGGTAAGGATAACGCTAATAACCAAAATTAATTTATTGCAGTCAAAACTGCAAACCGAATGTCATAAATACCTGCTATATCAGCTGGTTAAAAAGAGATTAAATCGGGCCAATTTCTCGTGAAACGATTCTCAGTTAATGAATTTAATTGATTTATTAATTTCTTTTAAATAAATTTACTGGTTAGGATCATGTTTTAATATACGTTTTCCATTAACGCCTTATGGAATAATGAATGCTAAAGGGTCTTGTAATAATTAATTCAATGTATAAATTAAATATTACGTCTCAGTCGGATATTTCGCAAAATATAAAACGGATTTTCACTTGAAGAGCTCTCAATAAGTTTACTTCCCTCGAAGGTGAAGAAAAGACTGTCCCAAATATAACATAAAACAGATTTTCGCTAGAAGAGCGTTCTCAAAATGTCTTGTTCGGGACCTTCACGTTCGAACACTGTTAAAAATTCGAATTTTTACTATGTATTTATATGGTTTTCCAACGCAGGCATATTTCGACTTTATGTACCCTTTGTCTCGTAAATTGAAAAATAAACATACACAGCGCAGTAGAACGGTTAATTTGGCCAATTAAGTATGTAAAGTTACGTTAATAATTACCCAGGATATCTTTAAACAATTAATTGCCTCAAAAACAATTAAAATTAATTACGAACTTATCTCAAAATAAAATATGGATTAATTAATATGTGCGGATAGCTAAATAAACAGCGGATTTGAAACTACTCTTAAAAATATGTATTTAGTTAAGGCTAAGCGGGAAATTACTAATTATTAATTCGAAGTATTCATTCAGTTGATAGTACATGTATACTAAGAGGCGATTAGCATAATTTATTTCCGGCAGGCAAACGAAGTTATCCACGTTATGACTTGTTCTTGAACTTTTTCCGTTTGTTTACATGTATCAGTTACTAAGTTATCAGCTGTTTAGTTATCTATAAATGAAGAAATGATTTAATTTTATATTAATTACAAATAATGACGAAAATTTAATTCAGAACGTTGTACGTCATTAACTAACCTAATGAAATGAAATATAGGTACATACAGGGTGCTATCATGAAATGTTAAATAAATTATTAGCAAAAATAAATTACATTAACGTTTAAGTGAATCTCAAAGAAACAAAATAACTTTTTAATATGAAACAAACAATTATAATTAGAACAATAAAAGTGTTTTGTACTTAATTTCAAGTGCACGTTACAATGCGAACTTTCTTTTCTTTTGTTCACGCGTGTTAACGAATCCTTCAGTAATTCTAGGAACAAAGTAATTTAATATATCAAATTTTTTATGTTATAGAAACTAGTGAATACATACACACTGCTTGTAAACTACACTTATTATAAGTTAATATACAGGTTTAAGGGATGCAGGTAACTGCTTGCTAATGCTCTATTTATTTGACTATGAATTTAAAGTTTATCATCTTAAATTGTTATTAATCCTACTAGTCACACTTGGAAATGGTTATAGAAACATATTTTTATATTTCAAACAATAAATATCGAAAACGTTTTTCTAATTTAAAAAATTTAAACGCTTCAAAGAAGTTTCGTATATGAGCTTTTTGCGTGATATCTAGCAACTTTTTAATTAATTTTTTGCTATATAATTCGCTACTATGATTATTTGAAATGGTACTTTAATTTTACAAATAGTTGTAAAGATTCTAACAATAATCGTGTAGTTGTTAAATTTTACTCTACGTATACAGAACAAATCTTTAGCGTTAAAAACCATTGATAGTAAAGATAAATCTAAGAAGGTGTTGCCGCCCAAAATAGCTATTATAATTTGAATGGTTAAATGTAAATTTTGAGCATTTACCTCCTGTATATTTTGTCGTAATGGGTGTGGTTATACGGGACGATTTAGCTTACCATTATAAATAACGCAAGCAATTTAGCTTTTGAACTCGCAATGGACTTTAGCTGTTTGAGTGTACATGTACATTTTTTAAAACAGTAACATGTAAATTTTCTTAACCATTTTAAATTGACCATTCTTCGAAAATGTTGATTATTGAAAAAAAATGGAATATATGGTCATTCTATTAATCAATGCAATTGGTAACTTTCACCTAATTCTTTTTTGCAAAAATATGGCATCTTGGAGTAGTCCTTATCGCTTTTAGTATGTCTCAAAAATTTGAATTTCCGAATTTGGCGTCATTTGACTAGGAATACGATACGCGGTAAAGTGATGTCAATAACCAGTAGCGTCCTATGCTGATAGTTGGGTAGCCGATCTTGAACGGTAACGATCTCGAAAACACGATGGTGAAGCATCTTTTTGTACAACACAAATAGCATATAACACTTTAAAAAATGTGTAACTGGTGGTTCGTACCTCATTGTAAAAATACAATAACACGTTCAAACTCCTACTTGTTCTATATTTGATTGCAGATCCTACAGTAGTCAAGCGGGGCTTTTCCAATAACACGTAATATCAGTAGGAGCCACATTAATAATGCTAACTTATGCTTACAACCTACTGAATTGCAATAGTTTTTATATGTACCATTATCGTTATCAATTAAATTCAAATAAATTACCAGATAATGCTGCACAATCGTAATGCTGAATATCTTCTACGTGTTAATGACACCATATATGCTTTATTATGAATTCGGTATTCTGTGCATATCTATGCTTTTGCAATACAACTATTATTGTCTCATTTAGTTTGTACATATCCTATAGCATTAATTATCATAGGACTCTCTTTATGATCTACAAAATAAATAAGACCTTAGAATAAGTAGTTAGACACTTAAAAACAAGTTTGCAGTATTTAACTAATTGCTTTATAAGTAACGGTATTCATTTAATTATGCTTGTGCTTTAGCGCCTATGATTTCTGCTAAGTTGAACAGCCAATCATTTTTAAGAAATTCTCCTAGTATAAAATTGTTCATTCTGAGCAAGTTTTTGAATGTAGTAAATGGCTCAATAAACTATCTCTACACGATTACTAACATTAAATCTAGTTTTAAAAAACTACACAGCGGATCTGATTTGTATAACCTCGAATATGTTGGGTACTGTGATGATACATAATAGGGTGTTTACGATAATTAAATCGCTTCACACCGATCAAGTATTCCTTCTATATCTTTCATTAATAGTTTTTAGGATACAACGGAGATAAAACATTTCTACCGGTGTGGAACGGTTTAATTATCGTAAACGCCTATAAATTACTAACTTGGCTCGTGACGTCACTACCAATAGCGTGCGATCTTACCGCCATTGAATTCGTAAATATTTCAAATTTGTAAAGTATTTTAAACAAGTTTCTGATTATTTTTGAATGTTGTATTATTACAAGTGAATTTCTGTGACAATTTACTTTCATTATTACTAAAAAAAGAAAATATTTTCCGATATATGAAAGTACACAATTACTGTGCATTTAAAAGTAGGTTTTTCGTGTACATATAGTCATTTTAATATTAAAAGTTATCCTCCAAAAATCAGAAATTAGCGAGAGTCATTAATTATATAATTATTAAGGGAAAGTTAATTTACCACAAGTAAGTTATTTTGTTTGTTTCGGCATAGTTTTAATTTTTGATTTAATTTTTGTATAAGTTAAATGATACATCCGGTGGTACTTTCAGTTTATAGTGTTATGTAAAATTAGCGAAAATCCTATTCTTAGAGGTTTATAATGAATTAGATAGGTGTGAAAATTTGAATAATGTGTTCATTTGTTCTTAAAATTCGTTAGCATGATTACAAAGATATGGCTGGAGCTACTTCAAAGTCTATGAGGATTTTACAAAAAATGCAGTCTATCGGACGTCGCGAAATATTTTGACTCAAATTTGGTAACAAAATTTCTACATCTATTTTTAATTAAAGAGAAACTATCCCTTCAAATGGATGAATTACCCGACTAGTAGGTTGCGTATAAAGGTATTTAACACGCCAAGGAATTGAAGTCTGTCAACTTTATCAACTAATATTTTAATATCGGAAATTTTTTATGCTTTATGTCCTGTATTTTGTAGTTTCCTTATACCTGAATCTTGTTCTTTGGTCATATTCTTTCAGCAGTACCGTTGAGAATAGAACGGATAGCCTATTATGTCTAACACTCTTTTCCTCCTATAAAACGGTAGTTATCTTAATTTACGGAGTTACTAATTGGCTTTGTATCAACAAATGAAATGGTGATAAGGTATAACCAGGAAAATTGTATAAGAACTCCTAAATATTGACCAGCTAAATAGTTGGGGTTGACGCCAATATTCAGACGACACTGTAAATGCTTTAATCAGAAATAGCGGCAATACGCCTGTTTAAATGCCATATAATATTAAAAAAATAATAAGAACTGCTTAAGAGATTGAACATTCTGTATATACATATTATTGTCTGACGAACAGGATTCCTAAACTAGAAATAAATCATTGCAGCAATAAAAGAGACCTTCAATATTTACTGATTAGTTGCGTATAAATCTAGTTGCACAAAGCTTACAATTTTCGAGGCAATCTGTATAAAGCTCTAAATCAAAATAGCCTTAGCTGACTAAAAAAGGATAAGGAAAGTTTCGTTCGTACAAACAGGTTTAATAAGGGCAATTCAAGAACCTTCATATATGAGCAGATGATCTGTGTGGGCGCGCACACTGCGATACAACTACACTATAAATAAACATACAGAATTAAAAAATTATATTGGGTTAGGAAAGTCGAATATAAGTACTAAATATTCGAGCGGAACTTAATTAATTACAGGGGATGTTCAAATCTGAGAATCCCAACGGACAGAACTATGTCCTAGCATAACATAAATAAAAATTCGTCGTGAATATTTAATTAACTAAATAATATATGTTATTAAAACAAGTAAGTGAATTCCTTTGCGAGTAACTAAATCTACTTAAACGGCTGCTTTATTGTTCCCGTGTTACATACATATGCGTACAATTAACCTTAAATCAGTATTATGCATTCAGTCAAAGGACAATTATATGCGTAGGCAATGATTTAGTTGTTCTCATATGCCCTACATAACTGCCAATTTAGTTTAAATTGCAATTTTATACCACATAATTGTAATTTAGATCCCCCACATATTAAAGAAGAATGTAAAATACATACAAATTTTCTCTGCTTTACATAATCTCCTATACTAATGTTCTAATTAATGAATGGCATTTCAATAATTTGTCAACAGAAACATTACACGTATACATATAATGGCTGGAATTTGCTTTTGGTATTAGTTAGGTGCACTTATCTGACGAGCTTCAATAAAGTAAAATCGTTGTAAGTTGCCTTCTAGTGTTTATAGTACAGATTCTTGCCATTTATTCTCACACTTACTTCTTAATGCTTTATATTAAACGTTTTGTTTTAACAAATTTATTAACAATGTTTTGGGAAACATTCATTTTTATTCTAACACATACTACAAGGTTTCGACGGTTAAGATAGAAAATTCGGAATCACAGTCGATAATAAAGTTATTATTTGAAACTGGTTTTTTGTATTTAATCAACACAGGGTTTTATAAGACAAAGATAAATAGTGGTAATCTAAGGTCTAGAAATTCGGTTCATCTTTCTTGAGTTGGTTAAGCATCCTTAATATAATTGGCCATTTCCCCGACAAAAGAAAAGGATGGACCCGCTACTCAAATTGTTCACAAAATAACTACGTATCTAGGAATTATACACTTTACATTCCTGTTAAAACAAAATTATCTTAAAAACAATTCACGAACGAAATTTTAACAATACTATTTCATTTTAGCAATAGTTTCATATTACTTCACAATTGCATACTTATACAAACGGTTTAAATTTTTTACATAACCAGGCATCAAAGTAGACTCCAGATGCGATAACAGATGTTGCATGCTCGATAGATTAAAACGAAGTAAACCGTAATCACAACGCGCAGTTACAGCAAAATTAAAATCTACAAGACTATAAAATATTCTCCTATGTAAATCACAACAGCTTACTCGATTGAACGTGGTTATTCAAGGTCAAAGGCATACCATACAGGAATGCTAATGACATAAGAATATATTTTAACTATTTAAAAAAATAAGATATACTTCATTGGAAGAATCAAATATTAAAACAGGTTTTAATTTAAAATTCAAGGTTTTGGTAAATAAGTGTACAACAATATAAGCTTACATAAGCATACAGTATAGGTAGGGAGAGCTTATTATTATTATGTTGGCTAAAATATAAAGCTGCTGTCAATAGATTTGAACTAAAATAGAGGTCATATGTCATATATCTTAAAAACTTAAGCGCAATTTTGCTGATACATTGTTTTAATTTAGTTGTTGTCCTTACTATATTCAAGTTGGACTTTTGTATTTGGTCCTCTTCTTTTTTCTCTTCAGTTTTTCCGTTGTCCTTGTTCTTTTCTACTTTAACCGGTAACCTTTCTATCTTCTTTAGCATTCCTCATTCCTTTGATTTTTATTGTTATGGCTTCCTTCATTCTTCTGCCCTTCTCCAATTCATTTGTGTGTGTACGTACGTGCATGCTCACTTAAATGAGTGCGTATGTAAATCATTTATTACTTATTCTTTAAATTTCACAGATATTCTTGAATTATGTCTCATATTTTGAACCGTAAATTGTATCTCAATTTGAAGTGTAATTTATGGTCTAAAATATACAGTGATGTGAATTTGGATGTGATTTTCACATTTAACCAACAAAACTTCTCAGTAATTATCAAAAAATTTAGCATTGGTCATCAAAACACAGCTTTGGACCGCCCCTGACCAACTGAATAATATAAAAAACGCAATTTTTTTCTCAAGAGGTTTATTTACGAGGTATTCTCTTGCGATATACTGTTTCATTAGTAACAACGTTACAGTACTGTATCAATTTGAGTCTTATTATTTTTATGTTCTCATCTAATCATTCTTTTGTAACGTGTCAGTCCTTACTGAAAAGTGCACGAAGAATAAAGAATTTGCATTCTACCCGGTGGTAGCTCATAGTCGTGAGGGGTGGTACTTTGTCTAGCTCTTATTGGTCCTGGAGACCTTCGTTTCGATTAGTCTGGTGGTCGGCACTCCAGTGGCATGGCTAGTTTACGGTGTACGTCGTTTGTACGAAATGTCGTCACTCGAACTTCGTTCACGAAACGAACTTTTAGTTAATTTACGCTTCGGTTGTGGGCGGAATTGAAAAAATATGTAAAACCATTAGTTTATTGACATAAATAAATAAGTAATTAAAACATAAGCAGAACTTAAAATCAAAATTATTCTAATTCGATAGCAAAGTAATTAAGAATCTAGGATAGCATACAAAGTAAATTATTTACAAATACTCGCGTTCGTAAATTAAGTCGAGATTCATACGAGACTCGCAAGATGAGCGTGCTATGAATTCTGCAGCGATGCTAAAGTAAACGGCGTGAACAAGTTTTTTACAGGCTCGGTCAATTCCTGCTCTCCTGATATATATGAACGCATGGATCGACAGTATGCTTAGAAGTCTGTATTTGCATGCTTCGCTTTCAGCGGTGCTCGGGGCCGTAGTTAGTGTCGGGCCGGATGGAGGCGAGAGGCTGGCGTGTACCCGCGACCAGAGATGCCACTCAATAGACGCCAACCGTCTCTGCCGAAATAGGATCGTTTATGCAAATCGCAACCCAGCCACACATTTGCAAATAACGGACTATTTCGTTTGGTGAATGGTCTCAGTTCAACGTCGACGTATGCCCGTTATCTCTATAACATAACGCAGGACGACATAGAAGGACGCTCGGCGTCGTTCACTAGCAGTTGCAGAGCAACTTGCTTGCAAACCACCCAACGGCAGTATGGTTTTTGATTCGGCGGCAATAACGCCAGGAATACTCAGTCATGAGAGATGTCGAGGTTAAAATATTCCAAATTCGGTCTATCTTCGTTATAGAGCAACGAAGTGTAGAAAATCGTTCTAGAATCTTTATATTAAGGACTCTAGCATACGGCGTCTCCCAACGGTTTTGAATGGTAATCAGGTTTTCAACAGATTGACGAGTCCTAGGAAAGTTGCGTCAACCTTGCTGTAAAAATTAATAACAAAATAGCTTGACTTAATAGAAAAGCTTTACGGTCCTTACTAGTGGCAATGTCCCGTACAGTGAATCATATGAAGACTGATTTTCTGGTCATGAAAGTGTCCTATATACACTTAAATTTGTATTCGCGTTCTTTGTTCTGTGAATACCGATTTGGATGGCTTGCTTTGTTTGCTATCTTAACGATACGGTTAACAATTATATGTGTTTAAACAATTTGTTTGCACAATATTTTGAAGTAACTTTTAATTAGTTATTTACTAATTATTTCGATAATCGGAGATCGTTGTTTATGTTACTTGTGGTTAATTATCAAAACGATCTTAACTGATTTCAGACGGTAATGAACAATATTTGCATCACGTTGCGTAATCTTAGTTAAATGGCTTATAGCATTCTTATAACAGCTTTTAATTAAGCAATTTTTCTATTTAAGACTAAGCTTGTACACTGGCGCACGGTATTTGACACTGTATTACAGTTTGTGAAGTCTTTAATTTAGTTTTATTAATTACACTTCCGTATTTATTAATATAGCGAAATGCGTAGAATTTTAGGAATTCCATTAAATCGCGTTTCGCGTTATTATGGCGTTTCGAAGAAACGTTACACTTTTAACCTTAACATTTAAGTATTTTTGTATATTTAACTAAAAAATTAATAAATAGTCCTTTAAAAAATATAAAAACACTGGTTTCTTGGAGTTTAAGTATATATGCCTATCAACTAGTAAAGCTTCTAATTTCTTAATGGAACATGACTTTGGTTGTATATTCTGCTTAAGAAATATCGCTGTTGAATTTGTCCTTCATAAAATATTTTAGAACGTCAATTTAATGAAAACCAGAGAATGCAAGGTATGCGATATATCTACTTACTGGGGTGGAAAATTTCATTGTTATTTAATTAGGTTTTGCCTCGGAAGAAACCTGTTTTTTAATTTCTGATTTCATTTCTAACCCTGCACTTCAAAAGTTTTAGATAGTTTCTGAGTTGTTACTAATGTTTTGAAATTATTTTAATTTACAAAGTACTTAGGTCACGTGTCATTTTTTGTTAAAACTTATTTTTTATAAAGAAATGTATAAGTAAGCCTTTTTTGTGGGAAGGAAAGCGCGTCCAAATACGGCAATCTAAAAAAAGTCATCAAGATATTATAAATGTATTGACAAAGGCTGTGGCTGATGTTTAGGAAGGTATTATTAAAATTTGTTTCTATGAAATCGTCCATAATTGACTTGCTTTATGTATTACTCGTATTAAGATAATTAAACTTCAATTGATATCTATTTAACCCACAAACTTTGTAAGGTGTATTGAACATATTCATCAAGAAATAATTAAACGCCATTAAATAAAAGCTGGGCGAAATAAATTTTTATTCGGTAATGTGGGTTTTCGTTGATAAGCATCAGTAACGATTATATTACGTAACAGGTTACATTGAGGAAGTAATTATAATAATAAATTGTAAATCAATAATTTTGTATTTTATGTGGCACAGTTTTAGTTATAAAATTTTCAATAGAAGGAAAACATTAATACTGATGCGATCAGATTTGCATAATTTACATAAACACGATTAAACTTTGTAAAATTTGATTAAAATTAATATTAAGATCGAGGAAATGTGCAGCTTAAGTTTTATAAATTATAGAAAATGAAATTATAACATTTATTATGTTTCAAAAATATTTAACAAGTAATATTTGTACATATGGCGTCCACATAAATATAAAGATATATATATATATATATATATATATATATATATATATATAAAAT
>JAHWXV010076614.1:0-13187 GCA_024586415.1 Phrixothrix hirtus
TATATATATATATATATATATATATATATATATATATAATAGAAAGTACGGGTCATTCAATTATTAAGATATATTCTACGAGTGAATGGTGAAGAAATAAAGAAGCGTCACAATGTCTATAATTAAATCTGAACCAAATTTGAAATACCAAAAGCGATTAAAGTAGGATTCAAGAAATTTTAGTTCGCAGAAATTTTGGACGTGTAACTGCCAGTTTAATTTCTAAATGTGGTGCTTCTCATTTATATTATTCTAACCAAATTCAAATCTATAGAATTTTAGTTGTATGCACTCTTAAATCCCTTATTTATGTATGTTGATATCACTTTTTCTAATTACAAATTTCGCACTAAAAGTTCATCTGTCCTAATTGCAAATTGTAGAAAATGTGTTTTCATGTGTCCATTATGTTGATTAATTATTACTAGTAAAATTATAAACATCATTATGGCATATTTTGAACCTAGATTATTGTGGACTTTATAAAATAAAAATATAAATAACCTACTATCAACATTATTATTTAAATATTGGCAATGTGACAAAAGTTTAGTAGTAATTATAAAAATAAGATACATTATAATAACAAATTGTTATTTAAATATGGAATTATCATGCAAAATGCAAATTTTGAATTATGTGTTATAAAGTTTTAAATGTTTAACAACTTTAAAGGTCATGTTCATAGTTCATGTCATATCAATTAAATTATTGTTATGAATAAACCACCAAATAAATAAAAATAGTTGGGTAATATTTATTATCAAACTTTATATTTCTTTCTAACGTCTAAGCATCTCACAGCTACACATAGTAATATTAAACCAACTGTGTTGCGTGCTAAACTACCTTTATAGCACGGACAGCTAATAGTGGAGTGATTGGAGCATATCTGCCTAGTTAACACCGGAGGGTGGTCTTAGGTCAACTATAATTAGGTGTTCAAATAACGTACAGAGAGATAGTAAGCCTTAATCAGGAATTGTGGACACCATTGCTTTCGATAATGGCCGCTACAGGAATACAGAGGTCCCGTCATGTAGATAGCAGATAAATGAGCTTATCTACCAAATGAAATCAGAATACTCTTCAAGTTCGGTCCGTGAGTAAATTAAATAGAATAGCGTCAAACGTCTTACTGGAATTAACCCACTTCAATAGACTTTTAAACAAAATACAATCCTTTTAACTGTTACTGCTTATAACTGCATCATAAAAATAGTTAATAGGAAATATAACAAGTCTGACTACGCCAAGAGGTGAACTGAATCTGATAATCGGTTTCTTAACGTAGAATTTTATTTGAATCCACACTGTATATGAGCAAAAGTAATGACATTTACCATGATAATTATTCAGCCAAGTCTATTGAAAAGTAAAAATTCCTTTTGAACTAACCTTATATATATAGTAATTCTGAGATATTAAAGTTCTTAAAGCATAAGCTGCATGAGTAGACTAACAAGGAATATATCTCAGGTAGTCGACTCCAATTTTGATCAAATTTAAAGATTTTGTAGATAACTAAAATATAAGAGAGGCGTATTATCTTTATCTGCTTTAAAAATGTTTATGGGGTAAAAACCATCTTCAAAATTGAAGCTGTATGCAACCATTTGGCAGTTCACATAGATGCAGTAGGCTGATTTAAATGGAAAAAACGCTAAAATAATCGCCTTCCTCCTTAGGAAACCTAATTTTTCCCAACACTTTCTACTTGTTTCCGGGGTGAATGCTACCCTTAAGTAAAATTGAAATAAACAAATGCTCCCTTTAATATTACTTGATTTAATTAAAAAAATATATATGATGTAGAGTATTTTCAAATAAAATTTTTCTGTTTTTCTATTTTTATAAGAAATAGTTTTAAACTGCCATTCAACCCCTAATTCTATCTAGACCAAGTAACCGTAATTAATCGATGTACTTTGGATATATTTTTTTTTACTTCAACATAAAATTTTATCAAGCGACAAAAATATTTTTATACTATATATAGACCATCTGAAGGGGAAATAACCCTAAACAAAAGTAATGTAGTAATTAATCGGCCAGGTCTATGAAGTGAACTTAAGGCAGCGGTTTCAATTCAAAGTCATTGAAGCTATTAAACTTATAGTAAGCTACATGAATAGACTAAGTGATACTAACATTGTCAAACTTGTGTTAAATTACGTGATTGAAAGAGACTTGTGAGATCCCCTCATATATGGATAATAAATGTTGTTGGTAAATTCAATAATGTATCACAAATAATTAATTCATTTATGCATAACAAGTAAGCAAATTATAGCGGCTGAAATCAGACAGAACAGTAAATAAATAGTTAAAAAGCATAAAAATGTACTAACTACTAAGATGACGGTTCAGCGAATCGATACCGATATTGCAAACCTCACATGTGCAATAATGAATAAAAAGCACGGGGTAAAACAATTTGATACCCCAATAGTTCTGATCATTAACTATTCAGTAAAATATGTTTGGTTACATTAATTACCTGACGCAGTGGACTCACTCGTGTAGTTATATTATCTTAATCCAAATACAGATTTATCGTAAACAGTTCACACATAAATAAATAGTTACACTACTGACAATTCAATGTTTTTAAATTATGCATTTATTGGTTTGTTAATATTAATAAGTAAAGCTTAACAGCCTACTTCACAAACCACACAATGGGCAACGATATATAACTCTCTCGGCGAGTATTGCAGGGTAAATAATATATATTTATCGGTAAACGATTTGGCCACTAAATATGGATTTTTAAAAGATAATTTAGCTCGGATAAATATTCATCGATAACAGCATAACACGGATAGATAAAACGAGTATTAATCTATTAAAATACCTCTTAGGGTCCAGGTCTCTACCTTAAGTATCTTACAAAAATCAGCACAGCACATTACTTAATAGGTACTAAGATCTCTCAGATCCACCGAAAGTGGCATCCATTGAATCGCGCCTTGAATGTGGATTAGATACCTCAAACATCATGCTTTGTAAAAATACACACCCATGACTACAAAATTTTATAGAAAAGGTAGTTTAAAGTAATTTAATAATGGTTACATCTTCCTTTTTAAACGCCTTCAAAATAAAATACATTGAACGAATAATCGCGGGAATAATCAACCCATTACTCTAGAGGCTTGGACACAAGTCCTGGTTTAACGTTTTTTAATGCTATATTGAGAAACAAAAACGAAGTGAAGTTTTATCGTTCCTTTTTCACTATTTGCTTTTTAAATTTTACTTCTTCCTCTTACAGACGTCTCAAGATGACGCGTCCATAATTAGCATACAGGTTGTCCTTGATTATACTATCAGAATCGATGCGATCAGGTGTTTGGATTACATGCTTGAACTTATTTTTACATTTAATATTTTTAACAAAATGAGTTATTAATTTATTCTAGAACTGAATTATTTTAAATTACATCCTATATGGACTTGAATATACAAAACGGTCTTGTTTATGATTATAACTTCCCTAAAAATGAATTTAAGATTCACAAAGGTATTATAATAATCTTGAAGGAGTAAATTCATAATTAAAATTTATATCAAGTAACAAAGGTTAATTAAGTCTTTTGAAAGAAATAATCAATTAAGACTAGTCGTGCCTAAATACAAATTTTGTAATTAATTAACGTTTAATGAACTATAGCCTTATTACATAACTAATATAATCTATGGGATCGTTTCACAACTGAGAAGCTTTTTGTTAATTATGCTATATTTTGACTTACGTTACCAAATCGACAAAAACAAATTAAATTAGTCCTAATAAATATAGAACCGTTTTTGTTTGACTAAATACTAATCGAGACGGCAAAGCATGACGTCAACGGAAGGGCGAAATTCAACTATAGCACATTGTTTGTGTGTGCGTGTAGACTACACTCGGTGCAATCAATCAAATTTCCTGAAACAGCAGACACGGTTCACAGCAAAAAATTATAATTTTCATTGGAAATCCTAATATCGTTAGTTTGTTTCTCACGGTACGATTTGTAAACAAAGATGAAATAGTTTCTTCTCTTAAATTGAATAGTGCTCCAAAAATTAGATACAACAATTTATTAAAACTTAATAATAATTACATTGAAAAAGTAAATTAACCATTTCAAAATATACTCCGTAAATGTCAAACACTCTTTAGAATTTTCCTAGGAGACAGTTTTATTGCTTGTAAAGATCGAATAACACAACAGAATTATCATTTTATATTCAAGAAATAGATGATCACATTGTAAACAACTTATGATGTTAACAGTTGTAATGTTTGTAAACAGATGAAACACCAATCCTATAGTAGTAACAACGCTATTATCACATAGTATAACAACAATAGAGATATCAGCTGAAAAAAAAAATATTGTACATTATTTTTGGAACATGCCCCTTCTACCTGTGTGTGTGTGTGTGTGTGTGTGTATGCGTGTGCGCGTATGTGTGTGCGTGTGTATGTGTGTGCGTATGTATGTGTGTGTGTGTGTATGTGTGTGTGTGTGTGTGTGTGTGTGTGTGTGTGTGTGTGCGCGCGCGCGCGTGCGTGCGCATTTTTAATTGTGCATATATATATACAAGGTGTTTTTTTTGTTTGACAGTTTGTTTTGAAATTGTGTAATTAACAACAAAGTGATCTCATAATATGAAAATTTACAAAATAATATAAAGTTCTATATTTACCAATTTACACTTAATAAAGAATAAATGTAATTCCGTGCAAGTTAGAGTGCGGGTCAGCTAGAAATACGATCATTAATCATTTATAACGACGCGCTATTTTATGAAAAATAACTGTTATGCATACCTTCTTATTTATTAGTATTTCCACTTATCGTTTCACTGAACATTTCTATATATCTACTAGTTTAGTTGAACCCGCCTGCAAATCTCCAACCTATTTATATTTTTACGTTATAGGCACTATATCTAGTTGCAAATTCCTGATTAGAAATTTATTATCAAATAAATGCTATAAACCAATTTACAATACATTTATACAATATTATGTTAATTATAATTAATAGCAAAATCATGAACGAAAAAATGAGATAATTTGTATAATACTCAGTATGAAGGATGCCCATACCGACATGTCAAAGAAGCAAAAAATCCGCTTCAAAAGATAATGTGCAAATATGCTCCTAGCTGACCCATACTATCTCAACTAATGAATGATAACGAATGATAAGATAAACCGTTAGACGTAATTATCGCAGTCAAAAGGTCGGAGTACAAAAAAAACTATAAGAAACGGGTGTCTCTGGTTATTGCAAGGGCGCCATCTCGGCATATAGCACACAGCAATGTCAATGGATAATATATAACTTCATGGTTCTATCAGCACTGTCATGAATAACTTCGACCTTCAAGGTTTTTTTTTTGATATACTTGACTAATTAATTGTTGCTTAAGGATCTTAACCTGCAATCGTGGAAAAGATTATAACACGAATTACTTTTTTATTTATTTTGGAACACTTCATTAAATAAACTTTGTGCGTAGAGAACACCTTATTTGGATATGTTGAGTAGCGACAATTGTAACCGTACCTGGACCTGTTATAGTTAATACTTACAATAATCCTACTCCTACTATGGCTTTCTTAACCAATATTAAATTTAATAGTTCTCCCCATAGAACTAGATTGGTTCTAAAAGAATCTATTGATTAATTAAACTATACTTACTCTTTATATTGTATTAATATAAATTTGATTCAATTTTTAATATTAATTTGGACATATATGTTATATAATAATAGAACTCAATGTAAGATGTTTGCTTATTATTGAATCGTTTTTTGCAATTTCAATTATTGTACTATTTTCGGTCGCCTTAACGAACATATAGTTCATTCATAAGTGATCGTTCTGACCTATAATTAAGGAATAAATTTAGGTAATCGAAGTCCTTTTGTAAATGTATTTCAAACTCAATTGATTTTGTACCTTTGCAGTCTCTACGTCGACAGCGGGGTTGTTTAGGATGATGCTTCTAATCCGCTCGATTTTTAGAGCCCGTCATCACTGTTACGCAAAAGCTTATGCTAGCTCGCAGACCTTCTTTCTTTTTCCGTCCTTTTTAGATATTCTGTATGTGTTTGAGTTAATTGCATTCACAAGATCAGAACCTGTCATCCGTTTGTCCTGTTTTCTGCGTATCTCGGTAATGGGAACTTATTTAAGTAGAACATATCTTATGTTGAGCTTGCGGCCTTACAGTAAATAAAGATGTCCGACTCTGACAGTATTTTGAAACTACCAGCTTTTTGAACCATGAAAAGACATTATTTACATTTGTTAATAATTTCTCTGATTGTAAATTATAGTAATAACTTGTTAGGTATAATCATGAAGTTCAGAAACCATTTCAACTTTACTTTTGTATTTACTAAAATTAGTTTTATTAAAGTTCAATATATACTTGGAAACATTTTTTGTCAAACACTATTTAATTTAATGCCAAATTTAGTTATTTCTCCGAATTACAGATAAACGCCAATAATGGTGAGGCACTTCCCTACAAACAATTGTTGGAGACAACGTGTCGCTTAGCTCAAGCTTTAGAAAATGCTGGTTTAATTCAAACCGATGTAATTTCTGTTTGTAGCGACAACAACTTATTCTTTTTTTATCCTGCTATTGCTGCACTATATTTAGGAGTGGTAGTTGCCCCGATAAATCCAAATTACACTGAAAGTAAGTATTTGTGAATGTTAAATGTTAACGTACATAAATATCGTGTATATATTAAGTAATTTTAAACCAAAATTTCAGAAACTTAGGTCCTTTTATTTTAAAGTATGCTTTAATTTCAAGGGTTACAATTGTTATTACTAATCATAACTATATCGGTAAAGCTACCTTTAAAATTAAAGGAAATTTAAGCTCATTGTGCAATTAGGCCTTAGGGTCAATTTTATAATAAACCTAAAGCAACATTATTAAAAGTTAATTTTAACTTCTATAACTATAATTGTATAAATTATCGTAATCATAGCAGTAAAAGTAATTTTAAAATTAAAGTAACTTTAAATTTCTATGAAATTGGCCCTTAGTGTAACACTAAAGTTTAAAACATCCCTATTTAGGAATATGTTTTTATAAAAGAAATCCTTGTTTTATTTCAGTAAATATATTTAAAATTTATTAATATTTGTTAACAATTTTGAAAGAATTTTCATTTCACTTTTAGGACAATCGCGACAGTATGAAAATAAGCTGAAACAAGTAGATTTATTGCTTTAAAGGGATCGAAGACAATCTCTGACTGGTTTTTTTCTACCATCAGAAAGTTTTAATCCTTTTAGGACTAATTTTTTTTTCAATATGAAGTTGACACATTTTAACTGTATGGCTGGTTTACACTTTACACTTGTGTAAAAGCGGTTACAATTGTCAGAAGTGCGGAGAGATCTTCTCTAATAATAGGACTAGCACACTGAAACCTATCAGACGTTTCCTTCAACGCTGTTAAAGTAATCATTTTAGTTATGTGTGCTTGCTTTGATATTGTTAAAGTTGTTCTTTATATTGGACATACAATTTGAACATATTTAACTTTGGGGTTAATTAGGTGTGTTATTTTATATATGTTGATAACTGTGGCGCATTTTGTAAAATGCATTATTTTAAAAATCAAGGTGACAAGTTGAAAAAAATGAATTTTTCGAAAATATAAATAACACTTGGAGTTATCTTATTGCAATTTGGTGGCATACATGTAGTAAAAAAATCATTTTCTGGTGCAGACAAAACATTTCCAGCTTCAGTGGAGACGTACACATGAGATGAATTTATTTTAACAATAAGAAATAGAATGCCACTTTTTCCAAAGTTCAACTTACGTGAATAACGCGAGTTTGACAAAACTAATTAAATCGCCAAAAACAAAACTATGCCTCAAAAAGGACATTCCAAGTCATTCAGTCATTTACGATAATTCCGTTATTTTCAGTCCATAATTATGAAAATTATAACAATTAAATATTTATACACACTATTTCAACACACCGTGTAGAACCACTGAAGGTATCAACTGAGTTAATATGCCCGTTACACGCTTCTATAGAATAATATAAAATAATATTGAATAATGTAGAATCTAGAATAATATAGAATAGTATAGAATAATATAGAATAACATAGAATAATACAGAATAATAATATAGAATATAGAATAATATCGAATAATATAGAATATTAGATCTAAATAGAAAATTAATAAATATGAAGAATTAAAAATTAATGATCTCCAAACCATAGGATTTATTAAACTAAACAACTAAATTACAAATATGCTAAACTAAAAATTCCGGTTATTAAATTTAAACTAATTGGTTTTAGTTTAAGGTTTCAGAAAAATTGCTAAATTTGAAATAAAAGAATGTTTTCATTATAGAACCTGATATAAGACACGTCCTTGATTAACTAAAACTTTTAGCTCGATACCATAAAATACATATGAAGTATATGCGTTTACATCGTATAATGGCAACTCTGCAACGAAATGATGAGTTGGACACGATTACGTAGTTAATATCAACGCAACACATTTAGTTACGTTGATGCTAGTGCACGACCCGTTTAATAAGAGTATCGTGTGTTTATCGCAACGTCTGTGTTTGAACAACGTAGCACATCAAGTTTTGTTTGAATTTCGGGAAACCCCTATTAAAACTCCTGAGATATTTAAAACAATATACGTGACTATTTGGTTAAGACAGAAAACCTTTAAACGGATTAACATTTTTTTAATGAATATTAGTCATTAAAGGGGTCAAAAGCCTAATGTCTATTGAGATCCTGATGTTTTACGACAAGAGATTTCAGTATATTCTATTTTAACTGAAAACTACCAGAGCAAGGGTTTCTAACGTTACTTATTTCCGACGAAACGAAAATATGGGGAATTTGTATGGACAATGTTTAGCAAATACCGTAATTGAAAGTTAAGTGAAAGTTTGACCTACGGGCACAATCTTACAAGTAGTACACGATAAAATCTCCTAGTCCAAAAAAGGCCAGGATTTCAAAATTACATGTGAAGGCTTTATTGCTTGCTTTCCTTGACATGCAAGACTTGTTCACCGCAAATTCCTTCCTTAACGCGTGGATGCAGTAAGAGATGTGCCAAAAAAAGAACGGAGAAGCAGTAACGAGGATAGTTATTCCTACATGTTCTCTGCCACACTTCTCTTTCTAGGTGGCAGATTTTAGCTTTTTATAACATTTTATTAGTATTTAGCATAACTGGTTCTGTATGATTTTTGGCAAATAGTTATCAAGAAAGAAACGAGATTTTTGGTGACAAGTGAAATCAAAAGAAATGTAACGAAGAACTTAAAAGCAAACCTCAAAGAAGGGTTCCTGCATGGTTTGAAATGTGGTAAAAAAAGTATGCGTATTCCTATGGACCAGGCATTAAAGGAAACTAACATTTTTTGTCCACGCGTTCCTAATTGATCATGTATCGTGCATGTAAACACATCTAATTGGAATAAAGTATCACCAAGTGCTTTCTCGATTTTCAAAATTCTCATTATTTTTCAACTGTGACTTCCTGTATTTTGAGGGCAAAGTACGTTAGAGTATACATCAATAGAATCCTTAATTTCATAAAATAAACTAAGGAATTTCTTTTTCGCTTTATATAATGGTATTTACATTCGTAACAAATGTTGTAAGCTAAAATATTGTATAACTGTTTCGTTTTAGGAGAATTATACAACTGTTTGAATATATCGAAACCTAAGATAATATTTTGTTCAAAAAATTCCGTAAATAAAATATTGAGTTTACAGACGCGCTTTACTTTTATACAAAAAGTGATTGTATTGGACTCTATTCAAGATTACGAACGTTGTGAAAGTTTTTCTAATTTTTTAAATCGAAATTCTGATATAAACATGAATCCAATAAGATTTAGTCCGAAACATTTCAACAATGAACAAGTTGCTGGTATACTGTCTTCTTCTGGAACAACTGGATTACCGAAAGGTGTTATGCTAACACACAAAAATTTAGTCACAAGATTTGCTCATTGCCAGTAAGAAGTAGTTATTTTCAGTATTTCCTTTTTAATTTATTAAAAATGTTCTAGGGATTCCAATATAGCTATCGGTTATAACATTAAGCCAGGAAATTCGGTTTTAACTTTTATGCCGTTTTTCCACGCTTTTGGATTTGTCACTACATTGGAATATTTTATTAGAGGTTTTAATATTGTTATTATACAAAGATTTGATAATGAGCTTTTATTGAGGTCAATTCAAAAGTATAAAGTAGAATCCATGATAGTTGTACCTCCAATACTTGTATTTTTAGCCAAAAGCCCTTTGGTAGATAAATACAATTTATCAACAATAAAAGAAATTGGTGTTGGTGCGGCTCCTTTGTCGAAAAGTATCCAGGATACTGTTATGAAACGGTAATACATCAATAAAAAGATTATCTGCTTTGATGGCGTCTCTTTATTGTAGATTAAATCTGAAATCAATTCGTCAAGCATACGGTCTCACCGAAACAACACTTGCAGTAACAATGACGCCAAAGAATGATTTTAAAATTGGATCATCTGGAAAATTAGTACCGTATTTATCTGCAAGAGTTGTAGATCCAGACACACAAAAAATCTTAGGACGCAACAAAACCGGAGAACTCCATTTTAAAGGTGATTTAATAGCGAAAGGGTATGCCGGAAATAAAGAAGCAACGGAAGCAACCTTCGATAAAGATTGGTGGCTCAAAACTGGGGATATTGGATATTTTGACGAAGACGGTCATGTTTATGTAGTAGGGCGGATCAAGGAACTTATTAAATACAAAGGATATCAAGTAAACTTAAACGTTATGAGATAATTTTTTAGTAATGAATTTAGGTTCCACCTGCAGAATTGGAAAAGATACTGCTAGAACATGAAAGCATTAAGGATGCAGCCGTTATAGGTATACCAGACGACGAAGCTGGCGAACTTCCCAGTGCTTTGGTTGCACTACAGCCTGGAAAACATCTGACTGAAAAGGAAGTGCAAGATTATATTGCAGGTAATTTATAGAAAAAATTGCATTTGTAGATTAATCAAACTTTTCATATACAGTGCTTTTATGAATTGACTGAATAACACGAAAATCTATTATTTTTAATTACTCATAAAATTTTAACCATAAAAGTTTTGCTTGTTTTTAAATCTTCCCATAATTACGTTGAATTTCATTGTCAATAACTTTTTTAAGATTAAGGTTTCCCATAAATTTGCGGTACTTCATTTGATTCCTTATTTTTAAAACGTTCCATTTGTGAAAACAAACTCAGCATTTCATCTAATTGTATAAAGACTACGTAATTTTGAATAATCCTTTTTCGTTCTATATGTTGCGCATTTTACTTTGTAAGTTGGTTTAATTTAATAACTAAAATTAAACTATTAAATACTTTCAAATAACTGTTAGTCTTTTAAATGAACTTCTAGTGATTTTAATTTCTTAAAATCCAGTTGAAAAGTTGTGAATAACCTCGTTTTAGATAGAATAACCTTTGGTAATTTACTAAAATCTTTAATTTTTATTAAAAACTTATTCACGATATAACACTGTTCGTTAATTGTATATTAGGAATTGCCTTAATTAAATTTATCTTTGAATATTTAATTGTTTTTATAAAATATATTTATCCGTTTCTAAAATAATTAAATAAATTCTCGGCAGCTTTATTTATTTTAATATTAATCAATCATATAAATATGATTTTTGTTGACATTGGCCAAGTACGTCTTATTATTCTGAACTACTTCAATTTGCGCGGTAGAAAATTTTGAAAACTTTTATAAAATTTGGTAGTGACGTAACTTCCGTGCGAACATGACGATAATGAGCGTTTGCCTTGTGAGAATTTGAATGCTTGGCATTATTTCGTTTTATTTATTAAACACACATCTGTTGTTCCGGTTAGGGATTATTTTAGTGGATAGTTAATTAATTTCAAGTATCAATTTACATAGACATTCAGGGATATAGAATCAATTCCTGAATAATTGATCGACACTGGGGAAACCTCCTGAAATCACTACGGACTCTGAAATTGGTTTATTTCAGTGACGCTGCGACAGAAATGAATAAGAAACTGCTAAATTACAAAGGTGTACTTTCCATCTTTGGTCTTTCCTTGAATCGTGATATTATGTAAATGTTACCGCCAAGTTTTCCTTTAATTATTAGTTGTACCAAGACCACGTTTTCTTTCTGATCAATGCAAAATCAAGTTAACAGGTAGATCTATAAATTAAAGGTATCTATTTGTTTATGCACCCAAATATGTAAAAATCTATCTTAGGATGTAATTAATTGTTCCTCTTTAATATTAATTTCGACTTAATTCCTAAATTAATGCGTGATTCTTTGTAGCAAAATATGCTATATGCTAGTGTATAATTATAAATAGTATTGTTGGCATTTGTTTATTTTATATAAGAGTTGTATAATACTGATCTTTTCAAAACTTATTTTATACATGAACAAGTCTATTTACATTTACATTTACTAATTTTAAATGTTTATCATAAGGAACTTGACAAAATGAATTCCTTTGTAAATTTTTAGAAGTATAGAATCTCATTTTGCTTGTTTGTAAAATTATTGTGACAATCGAATTTTTACAATATGCCATAATTCATTTTTAATTTTATTTGTAAATATGTAAATATACTTGAGATTAAAATGTGACGATGAATTACGTTTATTCGTCATCAATTCTAGGTCAATACAGCGATAATCTGGCGTTGAATGTTTAAATTAACTTATTCTGATTTTGCGAAGTTCTCTGTCTACGATAAAACAGTATTAATCTTTTTTAGTTACACTCAAGTATGCCTTCCAAAAGATAGGTGTCGCTCATGTTATTATCAAAAACAGTTTTCTACGAAATATCGATAAAGTATTGCTTTTGGAAGCTTTTTGCCACATTAGTGGACGGTTCTGCTCCTAGTGACGTTTTTGCATTTTTTGTCATCCAGTCTTTCTAAACGTTGTCACATGCTTTTGAATACTCGTTTGTGTACAAAATGTGTAAGATATATTTACCATGTATAAATAAACTACCATTACGGTTTTACTTTTACAATTATTTATAAAAGTACTACATTGGCAATTGTTTTTGCAAATGCAGTTGAAT
>JAHWXV010076616.1:0-13632 GCA_024586415.1 Phrixothrix hirtus
AGGCCCTTTTGACATATATTGTATAAATTTTATTTAATTTTATAGGTCAACTTTGAGCTGTAAATCATATTATTTGCTTTGCATAAAAACTAGGTAATTAATTGCTTCAACTGTTAGGTTAAGTGGACCATTATGACATTCTATACTGTATATTGTAATTATATGTTATAATTGTTTAATTGAGTAATTGTCAGCTAAAATGCATTTAAAAGCGAGTTTCATTTGAACCAGATAACAGCTAAGCATAGTATAAAATAACCCGCCGTTGAGTGTGGGATCATCAGATTAATTTTTTACATTGACTTGAAACGTTTTATTTTGTCCTGGCTTAGATAATTTAATATTTCGTTTGATCATCAGATTGATTTCAAACGTTTTATTGAAAGTCTGATTTTGCTCTGGTTAAAGTAATCTAATAATTACAATTGTTAAACACAACGTTTTGGAATGTACTTTGAAACGATTCAAAATATTTAGATGAGTGTTTGTTTACAAAATCTTAAATTTAAATTTGGGAAATCATGCATAAAAATTTGATTTGAAACTCGAACAATTTACGTACTTATTGTCCAACTTATCTTGTGTGAAGATATACCTCCCGCACTCAAAGTTTCGACAATCCTTGTTGGACACTTTAAAAAAATCTTATGTAAATTTGGCGAGTTTACAAATTAAACATATATCACTAGCTTTCAATATTTCACATGTTAAATATGCGAAAAGGCTGTTTTAATTAAATAAATCGGAACCATTCTGTACTATATAAACAAACATTACCCACCATTTTGATATACCAACATAAAATCACGATCGATAATAAGGATCGAACTATTGCCGCTGTCTTCAAAACACGCTCTCTAACGTAGGGTAGAGCGAAGCCCTCTGTGCACATAAAACTGAATTTAATCCGTATAATTGTATAGTTCGGTTTGAAACTGGGATAAATGAAGGTACTGATGGAAATAATTTAAAATTGGAAATTTAATAAATGAATATTAATGCTTTTATATCTTCATTGAACTAGAAAATCAAATAACATAAAGGTATTATTGGTACAAAAATGTGCATATAGTAAATATATATTTAACATTTGAGTTAAAAATCAAACATAAATAATTCGCATGTAAATGCTACGATCATATCGTAAAAGTAACAATTGGAAAAGACCTCATAAATAGATTCTGCAATAATTAAAATAAATAAATTCAAAATATAGACAAATGAAAAGGCGTACACCTCAAAACAACAGGAAATATACAGTTCACGTAATAAATGTAAAAATAAGTGTACCAAGCATTACGACTAATAAAATAAGTTGAATCTGAGTCAAAATTTTAGTTAATTACAAGTTGAGTTACAAATGAGTAGAGCTTTGAATACAGTTTTTAGTATACATAATCATTTATTAACAGGCTGAGTCAATTATTCTGTGCGTGTAATGTGTAATTTCTCTTTAGCTTTTACTGACCAACCATTACAGTAACTAGCGTATCAAACCTGGACCCATCTTCAAACTGTAGTAATTCGAGGAATTACGTAAACGATATAATTCGTAAAATTTACACATGTTACACTCATATTTTCTGAAAAATCATGTCGTACCGTGTGCTATGTCTCAGGGATACCGTATATACGCACACAGTAACTAGCGTATCAAACCTGGACCCATCTCCAAACTGTAGTAATTCGAGGAATTATGTAATCGATAAAATCCGTACAGGTTACACATGTTACACTCGTATTTTCTGAAAATCATCTCAAACCATGTGCTATGTCTCAGGTACACCGTACATACGCACAGGGTTCAACCCAGAATCAGCTATATAAAGTCCTAAGAAATACTTAATTAAAATCAAAGTATATTCTCTAATATAGCATTCTCGACATATTTTTGAAAATGAATTCTTTTACATTTTCAAAACGCCAAGTATTCTTACCAATATCGAAGACGGGAGATATGTTTTGGGTTTAAATAATTACAGGTACTGCAGTAATGGCTGCTAATACTAGCCGTTTACAGTAAATAAATGTAGATATATGTTAGAAATACCTACAATTACAATAAATTTAAAGTTAAAAGCAAAATATCGTCTTCTACACAAAAGATAAAAAGATGTTAAAAGTACAGAAACACTATTTTAATGTACTATATATAATCATTGTCAACATTACACAAGGATTTAGGGAAAACCAGAAATGAACTGATTATTTTAGAATTTTGTACATGCCAACCTAATCTGGCATCCTTTCAGCGCAGGCTTGCGTACTGCTTTTAGTTAATAAACATAATACCGTATAACACAATTATAGTCTGTGGTATCGTTTAATTTTTATACAATATATTGTAAAAATTTGTTAATATATTTGATATCAGAAATTCTACCGTCCAAGACAGGCTTCACACTATCATACCCTACTCAACGGCAGATCCTGTCTATAAACGGAATGCGTATTATGAGTCTATAAAATTATTCTTTGTCTCATACTGACATATGCTTGTAGAGTTTGGTGTAGTGCACTCAACACCCAACTAAAAATACTTGAAGTGCATAAAAACAAGGGCGTAAACACCACCTTTTAATTGTCCGAGCTGTGACATTAATATTATTTGTCGCTTGAAAGCACCACGGCAACATAAATATTGAAATTATTATGTTATATTCTTAGATCATGTTTTACGATTAAGTATACTTGTTTGTATATCTTACTGGAAATTCAATTACTTTACGTTAAAAAATATTGATTGCCCATACATTATTTACGATTAAATAAATTTTTTAAATCTACATGAGACCATCTAATATGATGTATTCAGTGTTAAAATTTTAGTACGTTTGTTATACCAGTTACGAAATTATACTTAGCAACATAAAATAACATATTGTAGCTATGTATTGTAAGGAAATTAGAAATAACAATAATTTTGTAGAAGATTCCAGAACGGTTCTATAGAACTGAAATTAATGATATAATTACAGACGACTGATTATTGCAACTTATAACTAAATAAATTGGAGGTCGCAGCAATGAGTCATGGCATTGGAATTGGCATTCTAATTGTGTTTCTTAGTAATCTATAATATTTTCAAAATTTCTCCTTTCTATATAAATTACAATTTAGGTTCTTTTAGTTTAGTTTTGCTAGTTAACCCTTTGGAAGGCTATGGGAGCGTAACCCCCACATTAAATTTTTATTTGCTGTAAACAAGTCGAATTATTATGTGTACCACAAACTATGAGAAAGTGCTCTTACTGAATGCACCTTAAAATACAGGAAACAATAAGGTTAAGTAAATCGAAGTGTGAAAGTTACAAACCTGTAATACTTGATACCTGCTACTTTTCGCGTGTTTTTCGATCTGTGCAAGTGAATCCTGTCCAGGTGTAAGGAATAAATCGTGCAAGTACAGTTTCATGCTTGTTGTGTATTATTGTTGAGTCAATCTATTAGGATACATAAGGAAATATAGCTAACTTCGGTTGTAAAATTACTCCCACAATCCGTACTGTTACAGTTTGTGTTAATTGTAGTAAATATGCTGATTCTGTCCGCTATCGAATCCATTGCGCAATTTTTGTGTTTATGTGCTTATTTTTTATTTTCAGATTGCTAGAGCTTGAGCTTGAGCAAATTGTATCAGCGTGGGAGTAATCGAGGAATTTGAATTTGACGTAAATGCTATGTTGGATCGAATGGAAGATTACGAAGCAATTAATAGTTCCGCTAAAATACCGAACATACTGTAGTTTTACCATTTACATTTACACTTTTTGATTTTTAAATATAACCACAACTACACAGCTAATAGCAAACCTTGGAGATGCTAATATAGACGAGAGTCAAATTCTTGAAAACTTTTCACAAACTGTTAATCCTGAAGAATTGACTGAAGATGAATCCGATACAGTTTTGGAAACACACACACACACACACAACTAAACAATAAAACTAGAATTTGGGGCGATTCTAGTTCTAAGACAGAGTTCCCAACATTTAATAATCCAATGGAACCTACCCACGCCTGCACCCACAAAAGTCAGCCGATAGACTATTTTAACTCAGGAGTTGGTGCAGATTATGGTAGAGAATACAAACTTGTATTGAAAGGAACAACAAAGTAAAAAGTAGAAAGATGTAACCTGTGATGAATTGAAAGCATTCCTCGGAATCATAATAATGATGGGTGTCCACCAGTTATAGACCTATATTGGTCAACTGACAAGTTCTACAATAATCCTGTTATAAGTAATGACTTGCAAGCGATACAAATATGTTTTGGAAAGCTTTCACATTAGTGACGATACAAATTCCAAGAGGTCAACCTAACCACGATAAGCTCCAGAAAATACGTCCAATGATAGACATGGTCTACCCGGTCTTTCAGTCCAATGCTACTCAATCTAGTGCTCAATCGGTTGACGGAGCAATGGTAAAATTTAAAGGACGATCCTCGGCAAAACAATACATGCCTAATAAACCTATTAAACATGGGTATAAGTTCTGCGCTCACTGTGATTCTGAAAGTGGCTATTTATATCAACTAGTTGTATACACAGGAAAAGGCAATACGGGGAAAGATTCAGCACTGGGTTACAGAGTTGTTTCCAAACTTTGTGAAAAAGTTCCCAAAGGGATTTAGTTGCCTATGATAATTTCTTCAACAGCTTGCCAAGCCAAGAGCAATTGTATGCAAAAAATATATATTCTATAGAAACTATGCGCACTGATCGTAAAGGGCTACCTTCAGAAATAGCGAAGAAAAGAAAGGGTAGAAGTAATGCTCCAACAAAAACAGTAACTCTGAAGCCGAGCGAGTTTACTTTTAAATGTGCAGACCCAGTTACAGTAGTAAAGTGGAAAGACACCAAGGATATTTTTGTGGCAAGTACAGCATTTCACCCTAAAGAAACTGAAATCATCAAGCGAACACAAAAAGATGGATCAAAAACAGAAATGTATTGCCCTCTTTCAATCGTTGCATACATAAAGTGCATAGGGGGAACAGACCGATTTGATCATTTTAGGTCTTCTTATTCTATTGGAAGAAAGTCGAGAAAAAATTGGTTCCGGCTTTTTTACTTTTTATTTGAAGCTTGTATAATAAATTCTTACATAATTTTTATTCAGAACCACGAAAAATCACGTAGTTTGCTGTCTAGCGTCTGCGAATCCTTGTGAATGACTATTCTTAGAGGAAAAGTCGTGCACCACTTTTTAAAAAGAAAAAATAATTTCGAAAATACGTGAAACCGAATGAAATCAATTTAGTACATGTTAGTAAACACTTACCAAAGTTGGGGACCTACAAAGGATGCGGATTGTGCAGCACCCTAGCGAAGGACGTTCGTACAAAATTAGAGTGTAAGATGCGTAAAGTGCCATTTGTGCATTGGCTGCTTTGAATATTTTCATCTTGACGATAGTGTTTGAGTTTTTCATGTTCATGAATAATCATAATAGATATAATAAAACTATATTATTTTATAGTTTCATTTACCAAAAACTATTTCCTTCCATCTCAAGCAGATAAAATTATTCTTCCCAACTGGACTGTGGGAATATATTTACCACAGTGTTTTCCAAAAAGGGGGGTTGAAATATCAAAATATAAAAATGCAAGTGCTATTTTTATACCTATAGTGTTACAGAACCGCATTAATAACATACAATTTTTCAGTATTTCTGTTGGGCTATTAGAAATAAATAGAATTATTAGTTTATTGTAGAATAAATGTTTAAGTTAAATACGTGTAAATGAATAATTATAATTTGGTGAA
Source organism: Phrixothrix hirtus (assembly GCA_024586415.1). Taxonomy (NCBI): domain Eukaryota; kingdom Metazoa; phylum Arthropoda; class Insecta; order Coleoptera; family Phengodidae; genus Phrixothrix; species Phrixothrix hirtus. The sequence continues at coordinate 5,779 of JAHWXV010076616.1, forward strand.
TAAAAATAGACTATTAAAACAATTAAGTAGTTTCGCTATAATATGTAAACGGATGGATTTAACATTCGACAATCTTTAACTTTGGTCCTTCCAAAATCCTTTAATCCTAAAAATTGAATGGTCAATGGAGGGAGAATACATATCTATTATGGAGAGTTTAAAATACCCTAATATAGTTGTATCATATATGTTTTTATATACGTTATATTATAAAAAGTAATTGCAAAAAACGATAGATTTTACTTTCTTCGAGGGGAGGATTCCCTCCTAGAAGTTCAGATACATCAACATAAAAATTCGGGTCTTTCAGACCTTGGTGCTCTCTAACATATCCAAGGCCTATCAAAATCGGGTTCGGACACACAACCCTACCCTTGTAAGATTAAATGAACGACAATTTGCAAAAATTATAGCCATCAAATAATCCTAGCTTACACGGAGTATTCAAAGAAAACAGAAAACGTAATATTAGACATAATTACAATAAACTGACAAGGGCCATAGTTTGTATTACAAAATTCATATATTTTGTTTTTTTATGTTTCAGTTTAGTTTTTATCTTGTACTTTAGTAGCAATAAAACCTGCACAGTACTATATATTTTGCAATTTTCTAAGCTTCCATTTCGCTAATATAAATTTCCAGAATAATTATCTAATAATAAAGGAACACATAATAACAATAAAATAAAACATACAAAAATGAATAAAGTTAACAGTTTCTCATAAATATTATTCAAGCGATTAAAACGGAAAATACCTACATAGCGCTTCCCAGGCCTATCGTACAACGTCGCTAGAAATGAAAACGCTCGTTAAAATAAAACGTATTATTGTTTAAATTTTCAAGTTATATGAGAAACCTTCCAGAACATTTCACTCATTAAAAGAAATATAACGTTCTTGAACGAACAATGTTAACTTCAAATAAGTTTCATAAAAGAATAAATTAGAGGTAAAAGATTTCTTGTTACACAAATGGTTTCTCCTTTTCGTGTTTAGAAATGCAATTTCGTGTATAACGCTAAGCTAATTTGATTTATTAAAACTGCATGAGTATATTCTAAAATTAATTATGCGTAATATGAGTATATCTGTTCTTAGTATATGTCATATTCTAGTTATCATTAATTATAATTAAAGTAATAATTTGATATCATTATTTTGTATACTCGTACATACAATTATATGCATTTATAATACGGCTACTAACACTAAGAGTTCAAAGATTAGCAATGCCGAAAATTCTCACTATTAGAGTTTTCTGTTCCTTAACTTACATATTAATAATGTGACAAAAACAGTAACATTATTAATATATAAGTTAAGGAACAAAAAAACCTAATAATGAGGTCTTTCTTTAAAACAAATGAATTTCTTGAATAGTTCTTAATGTACTGAGAAATTTGAAAAATGCCAAAAACGATATTGTGTACTTCATATTAAATGACTGTCCTAAGTTTTCCAGAATTATTAGCCTAATAGTAAATATTCAAAAAGATAAGGTGATTATGGGCCAATAAAAATCAAATAAGTTTTATATAATTGGATTTTATGTTTTTGCTATTCAATTAAGATATTATTTCCATTTTAACATTTATGAGTGGAAACTGTCATAAATAACGATTTGTCAGAATGTTTTTGTATTGAAAAATATAATATTTTATTCTATCTAAGAAGTATCACATAAATTTATGCAAACCTTAAAATGGTTTTCTGTCGGAATATTACTAAATACAAAAATTTTTTTTCTTATCATGATATATTTTTTTTCTGTTTGTGTTTAAATTCATGATCCAAGTGTTTATGATTTATTATAACAAAATGGATAGCTGTACAGAATATTTATAATTTATGTCACATTTACACGTTATGATTAACAAATTTTTATAATTTCCTTATTAGTCTGCAGATAACTTGTGAAATATAGTTGAGTAGATTTAATAATCAAGAATAGATATTAAGTTGTTTAGTTTAACTAACATTTTTTAATCGTGATAACCTTTTAAAAGTTTTAACCTTTCAAACATTTATATAATATATCTTTACTTTAAAATTATTTTAAACCGAAATTTAAGCTCATAATTTGTCAGCTTTTGCTGTTATTTCACACTACTCTGTATATAAATCAGTTCTTGGTGCTGTTTTCGCATTATCGTGTATATAAGTAGTAAGATAAGACTTTAATAGGTTAAGAGTATGTTTATTTAATCATCTAATATTTAAATATCTAAAAATAAATGAAGACAGTGAATCGAATAATTCAATCCACCTCGTATAGTAACTTATAATATTATTTTCTGACGCTGCATTAAAATTGTATCCAACTTATCCTTTGCTAAAGTATAAATTTAGATAGAAAATAAATTCATCTGTAAAAAAATTAAATAGCTATATATAATTTAAACTTCCTGTGTTTCTTTATACTAGCTAGCTTTGTTGACAAAATATGTTAAATCTTGTCATTCCGATGATTAAAACTAGTCATGAAATACCCGAAAAAATTAAGCAAAGAAATCTTGAATGATGCAGTATTAATTTTTTTGTCAAAAAGCGTCCCAGTTCTTGTATTCATAATGCGTGTGTAATCGATCCATGCATGACCGCGGGGTTAGAGGCACAACCCTGGTAATTAAAAACGGGAGAAAAAGAAATGAAAGGGTAGTCAATGTTAAGTTTAGAAACAAAACAATTGCGCTGATCACTAGTATACCCTGTTTTGAACGTGAGCAACCAAAAATTGTTAGTAAGTTAATTTGGAGCGCTGAGTCCTAATCTCCAATCGTTCTTTTAAGATTAGTTATAGTTTTCGAGTTATTCAATAAATTAACTTTTTACAATTTTTGACAAATAGAGCCCAATCTATTCAATTAAAAGCGTTAAATCATTAATGAAGAGTAATGGAACTGAGTTGTTTGTATTATTAGGATTCATTTCACGCATTAGAGTCCAACAGTAATTGCTCATCATGCCATCACCCCAATTGATCCTTGGTATCGTCTTTCGATTTTCGCCATACCTTGTTGTAAACGTTCTCCTCGCCCGTCGCTCGTATCGCCCAAGTTTTCAGGGAAAATGCAGAAAACGAATCTTGAGAAACATTCGAGCTCTAACCTTGCGGTAATTTTGCAAACAATTGTTCATTATTTGCTTGTAATCCGGAGATTTGCAGTTACCGAAAAAGCTGTGAACAACACTTTCAAATAATGGCCATGCTGCGGCTTCATCGGGCGTTAAACATTTTGTAAAGTTTCCATCGGCCATTAATTTTCGAATATCAGGTCCGACAAATATTCCTTCTTTAATTTTTGCATATGACAATTTGGGAAACAACTTGATTTAGTACTGCAAAGCCGGCCTTTCTTTATTAGTGCTATGATACAATTCTTTATAAGGCCAAGTTTAATGTGAATAGGTGGCAGGAAAATGTCCTGTGAGTTTACAAGGGGTTCAGAAGAGACGTTGTGTTTTACTGGCTCATAATTCGTACGAGTTGGCCAATTTTTTGCATATAACGATATTCAGTTGCCCGGCTATCCTACAGGTATAAAAAACAACAAAATTTGGTGAATCCGGATTGTATTCCAATCAAGAGACCGATCATCTATTGGAATAATATGTAAATCAATTAATGTTTCAGATTTATATAATCAATTTTCAAACCTTTAGGTCGCCACAAATTTTCCATTTATGCTCATTGTATTTAATCTTGGCCAAGATCTTACGCATTCTGTAGTAGCATATCTTCGTTTGTACTGCATGAGCAATCGGAATGGATGGTTTTTATTCCCATTATGTAACAGAGCGGCCTTCAAACTATATTTTCAACCATCGATAAGTAAATGCCATTCATTTAGATCGTACGGTGTATTCATCACATCAAATAAACCGTTGATAAAATCGCAGAAACACAACTGCTCTTCTTTTTTGAAGAACGATAGAAGCGCCTGATTTCTGTTTCTGTATACAGCGAATTATGTTCGAGTGTTAAGATATTTCCACTCCCGTAACTGTGACACATGCAACTCTACTTTTTGTTTTGATAAATTCAAATTAAATGCTTTTCTTCCATAACGTAATTGTTTCCACTGGTTGATGGAGATGAAGTCGAAGTTTACAGGGAATTTGCACTTATACCTGGATAAACTGGCAATGGGTCATTACTCGTATTTGCAACTGGCTTACACACTGATATTATATCAGGATATTTATACTGTGTAAGTTTTCTTGCATTTATATTATACCAATAATATTCATCAAATAAATGTAGCCATCACCCACATGATTTTTCGGCTCTCGCCATAGCACTGTCAATGAAAATTAAAAGTACACATTTTTATCAAGCGGTCATTTATACAGTTTTGTGCTGCACACGTTGCAAAGCAATTTTGGCACGCAGGGAATGTGTGTTTGCTACAGAGAAACCAAAGTAATGTAAATACGCATCTTTGTGCGCATTTGTAATTATTTTGCTGCTTTTTCCGATCATATAATATCCGCAAACGTAGTAAAAACATTTTGAGTCAACTATACAACGTTGTATTTGCATTTTCACACTTTCTAAACAAATACAAACCGATTCGAACACTATTAAAGTGATTTTTCTAGCGACGCCGTCAACTGGCAGTAGTTTTGACAGCGCAATGCTACCAACATGCGAGAAACCGAGATTCAGATTCAGCGCATCAAATTACGTTAATAATCGTTCTCATCTGCTCGGGTCCAAGAGTTGATCGGAATTTGTAAACTGTGTATTCAAGCGTATCGGATGATCTTCAAAAAAGTATAAGAAAGTCTAAAATGAAGGATTAATTAGTTTATTTTGGCGGGAGTATTTTCTTTAATTTAGGGGCCTTCTGTGTTGCATATGCCGAGAGATTACGTTATTAGTCTTCCTTTGGTTTTTATTTCCGGGATTGGACTGCAGAGTTACTTGGATTAAATAATCAACAGGGTTAAAGGCAATTTTCTACGTGTGATTCACACCCGTTTTGGAGTTCAAAGTAATTTGGATAAAACGTAACACTCACCGTCCACGGACTACTTTGTTGGTCATCGATCATTTCGACGCTTTTAAAATACCTGAGTGGACTGTATTTGATCATTCAGCGTAAAATTAAAGCATAAAGCATTGAGGGAATTTATTCCTGAATTAATATCTTCAAACAAATGAACTAAAGTATATTTCAAAACACTGTTAGCTTAACGTTTCAATTTTAATATAGTATAGAAAATTGTTACTGTTTTATTATATTTCTTAAAGCAAATAACGATCTATAAATTTTGACGTAATATTATATAATATATATTTTAACACAGCGCTCTTTGGGTATTTAAAATTTTACGATCTTTGTACTGCCGTTGACATAGAATTTCCGCCCGCTTTTCGCTTAATGCAATTATTTGCACCCGAATTGGAGTAACATTAACTGTATACCAGAACTTATAGACCTTTTTCATCAACTAACGTTTTTTTTAATGTTTAGGATAGGACTGCTTTGATTAGAGTTCTGATTTACTTACAAGTCATTAGTTTACCTGTCTGTTGTGGAATGCTACTTTTTTATAAACGTGTCTGATGCATATTCGTTTCATTCCAATTATTTGTGTGTTATCAATTTACTAACAATACAGCGTGTGCCAAAATACTAGTTCTCGCCTTAATAACTTATTTAAAATTTGCAGCAGTCATTTATTTCGAGTTAACCTTAAATTATTAAAGCTTCCATTTCTAGTTATTGTATATTGCGTGATTGCATTTAACACTAGTTTATTTTTATTATTTCAAAGTAGAGTATATCTTAAAGATTTAGCTGTAATGACGTTCACGTTTTGACTAAATAAGTAGTTACCAATAGTTCATAGATATTTTCTCATATATGTGCATAGGGAGCACGATTTTCTGCCCCTTTGATGACGAATCTTAAATTCTGAATAGTGTCATATTATATAGGGGCCTTTACCCTAACCAAATATTTAATTTTGACTTCCTCATATACAGGAGAAGTTAAAATACCTAGCACTAGCCGCTTAGTGTGCTTTCTTTTAACTACGACTATTTCTCGAATCTGAATTACCGTAGGAGTTTCCGTCACTGCTTTAAAAAGGGGTCACAAATATTTTGATATACAGGGTGTTTCCCGTAAACTAACAATGTTCTGCAGAACTAGACTTGAGAACACAATTTCTGAATTTGAGTAATTGCACAGTGTTCAACCTCATAAGCTATTACCTTTCAACACCAAGCACAGACTTACCATAGTGAATAGCAGTCAATACGAACCAACTTTTGAAACTTCTACCAGCGAGAGTTATGTTGACTACCCTAACATCTTGTTTACATGGTCCCTCATTATCCATAATTGACGACGATAGTCTTAATGACCATCAGCTTATTTTTCCCGCAGTCTCATGTGCCACTGATAGTTTTACGGCCGATACACCACATGTTCGCTATAATTTCGCTATAATCGAAAAATGAATAACAAACATTTTCTAGACACTCTCAAAGCTGACTTAAACATTTATAATTCCCTAAATCTCGAAAATTTACTAAATAATCCACTGGGCACGTATCTCTCTACCAAGGCCGCAGAAGCCTTAACTTCATCCTATTTAACAGCTTACTAAACTGTGTCGGTCGTAATAAAACCAACACTAAACGCAAATCCAACCTGAGGTGTCAGAAACTTCGTAGGAAAAAAGGAGAAGTCAGTAAATCGAGAAAATTGTGGATATTATGCAAAATGCTGTCCTTTTCTCATAAAGGGTTAAACAAAATCACTGCGGTAGTCATAAAGACACGACTTTCAACTAGCTTCTTCTGCCTTTCATCAGCTCCGCAGTGAACACATCAGTGTGATTAAAAAAGTTATATCGAATTCTCTGGCTGCTTTTTGCAGCAGAGTGGTCACCTACAACCCGTAAGTTTCAGTTGTGGAGATTCTACGAAAAGACAAATCGTTCAATAGAGTGACTATCGGCGTTATCGGCGATGATGGCCAAGTGTTAAGCGATCCTGCTGAGATAGAGATGCATCTACTCAAAATTGCTTTCCCTTTTGATGATCCATCACTTGACCCAGAGCACCACCGAAAATTCAAGCTATCTACTGCCAATCTATTTCATGTAAATAGAAGCACAGAACTATTGTTCGCATTAAAGTAACTATACGATGCCTTTGCTGAATTTAAAAGATATAAGGCCACATAAGTAGATAAAATTCCAAATCTGACAATTTTGAATCTTTTCAAACTTAACCATTAACTGCTCTCATTATGCATGGAGTTCGGTTTCTTTTCTAGGTTATGGAAGGTGGCATGAACTGCGTGAGTTCCTAAATGTAGCCACAGTGTGACGCCCATCTCCATATTACCTGCATAGGGGAAATTATTAGATAAATTGACGCCCAAAGGATGTACTCATTATCTAGAAGTTTACAGAAGTCTTCAGTGCCTATATGGATTTAGACCGGGTAAATATTTCACCAACCCGCTGAATTCTTAAGAAAGAGGACCCTAGTTACTAAAGCAAAATATTTTCACTCACTTGTGATCTTCTTAGATCTACAAAACGTTTTTAACACGGTTTGGTCTCCTGTAATCATCTGTAATTGCCTTGCACTCGGAATTTCTAGGCAATTAACTTCACTCATTGAAAGCTTCCTCCAAAATGTCACGGTCTCACCTTTGGCTTTAGTTTTTTTTGGTATTAATTTTAGTATGTACATTTAGTACGCCCTATTTAAAATTGCGCTTCGAATATTTTTGGGATATACGTTAGTAAATAATTAATTTTCGTATAATAGGATTCCAGGGATGAAGATCGATACCGATTAATAAATGTTATTAGTGAA